>CM061133.1:104849117-104909504 GCA_030789695.1 Scilla litardierei
CCTAGCTTTCGTTTTCATTCCTTTTGATGTGATCTTCTAGGTTCTTCCTTAGAATCATTGAACTCGGAGTAAGTCACTCGTGACGAGCTTCATATCGATCATATCTTAGAGTATAAATCGATCCTAGAAGCCATAGAAATCTTCCCGAAGCTTCGCGCTTCGAATCGGCACTTTTCGTGCACGTTAGTTGGTTCAAGAAGATCAACCGACCGACTAGATTCCAATCTAGTCGGTCAGGAAATCAACTGGAACCGACTAGTTCATTCAATCAATTATTCAGGAGTTACTGTTTATCGTTAGTCGGTCTAAGAACAACCACCGACCGACTAGATGTGAAACTAGTCGGTCAGAACTTGTTCTTCAACCGACTAGTTCCTTTGATTAATTTCCCCTAAGTTACTGTTTATCTTTAGTCGATCTGAGAACATCTTTCGACCGACTAGATTGTAAACTAGTCGGTCAGCCATTTTTCTTCAACCGACTAGTTCATTGATCATCTTCCCAGCCGAGTTACGGTTTACTCTTAGTCGGTCACAGTTATTCGACCGACCGACTAGTTCCCAAACTAGTCGGTCAGCCATCCTTCTTTGACCGACTAATCAGCCCAGGAAACCCTAGTTTGCCCTAGCCGCCACACGATTTTCTATATAAACCCCCAATCGTTTTCTTCTCTTCCCTCTCTTCTCCTGAACCTCCTCCTTCCCCAAATCATCCCCCTTCATCCCCAAACCCTTCCTCCTTCATCCCAAGCTCATCCATCATCATCCAAACCCTCATTTCATATATCCTACCTCTCCTCAACCTCAAACCCTCATCAAATCCCCAAAAGCCTCATCCAAACCCATTTCTCCATATTTCCCCCATTTCCAGATCTGAGCCGGATCGTTCTTCCGTCGCCGTGGTTCTCGGCGTCGTTCCTCCGCTTCTTCACGGGTAGTATTCTTCCTTTAATAATCTTATAACCCACACTTGATATTTGTGAAACCCTAATAAAATGGATCATTAGAAATCGTAAGATTCGATTGTGAATAAGGATTAGTTACCATTCTAATGTTGTTTTTCCATGGCAGTGATCCATTCTCGTAGATAACAAATTTGTGTGATGTGCCTACGTTGATCGTTCTCCTCGGTGCCAGGCAAGTGAAACTTGCATCTTTTGATTTGGGCCATGTCTTAGGCCATTTACCTTGCTTTAGCGTAAAAGAGACTAGACGGTGAAAGGATAGCCGTCTAGACGCCATTGATCTAGCTTCACAACGAAGCTTGGTCCGTCACCTTCATCATGCTTGTATGTCACGTTTACTTTCCCTAAACGGTACGCGTATTAACTGTTCATGTCATCCATGCATCCTTAACTGCTGTTGCATTTTAACTGCCACGTTTAATTTCAATTAACGGTACGCGAATATGTTCATGTCATTGCATTTTGCCTGTCACGTTTAAATACAATTAACGGTACGCGAATATCTGCTCATGTCATTGCATGCTTGAATACTCATCGTGATTGCGTAGCTTCGCTACATACTTGTACTATTTGTCCTGGCTAGGCACCCACCTTGTGTGGGCACAATCCTATGCCAAATACACTTTCTGGCTCGTGTTCCAGAAGACGAGCTCAATACAGCCTGCGGGCAATAGGGCACTCGTTGAGTGATCCCTTGTACTTGAATACAGCCTGCGGGCAATAGGGCATCCATGTGTGGGTGATCCCTTGTACTTGTTACTTGACAATACTTGTCACACTTACCACTTGTACTTGTCCGTGTTTTACTTGTAAAACTTGTTATTCATGACATACTTGTTACTTGCTACTTGTACTTTACTTGTCACTTCCATACTATACTTGCCCTGCCATGCATCATACTATAACTGCTAGGTTGTTAGTTTACCTTTCTTTCAGTTTCCTTGCACAAGTCTTTCCAGACTTGCTGACATGTGCCCCTCTCTCTTTTGGGTGTCACATGTTAGACCCAGAGCCAGAGCTTTGTTGCAGGGGATATGGTGTTGCTGATGCTGATGTTTGCTATGGTGGTGAGTGGACACCAGGGGCCTGTCTTGGAGACCGCTCGTGTTCACTTCTTTGTTTAGGTTTGCTGTTAGTTATTGGTGTGTGGCACCCTTGTATGTATGTTATACTTTGTTGGCCATGTTTGGGCCTTAGACTCTTTTTCCTTTAGCTAGGTGGCTTTTCTGTGATATTGTAATTCATTCAATGGATATTCAGAGATTTCTCTTTTGTCTCTTTCCTTTATTATTATTGTTGTTTCGTTTGCGTTGCAAGGACCTGCCATATGATAATTTATACGCTTATCAGACTTGGAGTTTCACAGCTTCAAGTTTGTGCGGACCTTCTCACGTCTCGCCTCCACATTTTTGGGAAGCGGGGCGTGACAGGTTTTATTGGTGGCCCATGCAGGTCCATTTGTAAATGCGAACTATCGGAACAACGATAATAATTAAAGAATGTCCATTAAACGAATTAGAACATCCAAATTATAAGCCCGGAGTCTAGGTTTTTAGCGTCCATATGTCTTAGGTGGCTAATAGACGTGTTAGAGCACCTGTCCCAGCTTGATAGGAAATCCATTAGGTCAGGACTATAGTGAGACTTAGTTAGAAGTTTGTTCTTGCTAGTTAGAGGCCTCTGATTGTTTGTTAGACTCCATGCTAGTGATTGATATGATAGTCTTAAGAGTTACCTTAGTGGTTTCTGTCTAGCTCCGACCATGATAGACTCCTAGGATTTCTTTAGCCGTTCGCTTGGGTTCATCGATTTCGGGCCCAACAGAACATGATCTTGATTCCCTTAGAACCTTCCTGAGATCTATATATTCTAACCCATTAGAAGCTTTAGTGTTAAGGTTCCCTTGGCCTTTAGTTAACCCGATGATTAGAACCCCCCCTGATTCAATCTTTCCTGGTCACTACACTTTGGTGTTACTGACCGTAGATCTTCATCATGGTTTTCTTGCATCGTGATTTAGGCGCATTCAATTCACATAAACCACTTCCCTTGTCCTCAATTCACATGACCACCTCATTACAAGTATCCTTGATCTTTCAAATGTTTTCCGTTGCAAATCTTGATTCTTCCAAAGTTATTTTCGAATGCTTTCCTTATTTGAAGTTTCACTCAATTTAAATTTTGTTCTAAACTTCTTTAAATATGTCTCCCTAAAATTTCGATGGAGTTAAAAGTCGTTCTTGAATTTTGAAGACCTTTGGTCGTAAATTTTAAAATTACTATCTTGTACTATTTCTTCTAACAATGTATCTTTCGCATTTCGATTTTTAAACTTTATTACTATCCTGATGGTTCGATATACCGTCCTTTTTCCTAACTACAAAAATTTATTTTAACCACTTATCTTACATACCTTTAGGGAAATTTTTCCAAACTAAATGGACTTCAACTAATTTTTGTATATATCAATTATAGGTTCGTCGTACTCGTACTTCAAAAGTTTTTTATACCGACACGTTCTTATGGCGAATCCTTATTTTCCTAAAAGTATCTTCGATCTTCTTCTTTCGTTAAGTTTAAATTTGTTCGAAACACTTTTGATATATGTAAGGTTTCATGCTCCTTCGCCGACTTAAATTATTTATGTTTTTAAATATCGAAACTTGTGTTGAGATTTTTAGATTAGAAGTTTATAATATTTTCAGCATATACTTTCGTATCGATATAAATGTCTTGTCCCTTTTCATATACCAATTTCATTCTGAACCGTATTTCTATTTTCCTAACTCGATTCATAATTTCTTTTCTTACTTGTGCCATTAAAATTTTATTCGAAAACACCTCGTGCTTACTCTTAATAAACTTTTCAAGTCCCTTTGAACTTCGGCTTTTAGCAAGTCGATTTTATGCTCAACATTTTCCATATTTCAGATTTTTGAAAAAAAAAATTGATTACTATTTCGAAATCATTCCTGACTTAGACCCTTCATAAAACGGTTTAAAAGTTTTAATACTAACTCGATGAGTTTAAATATCCTTTTCTCTTTCCATACTACTAAGATATCATCTTTCCATTCACCATACACACTTTTAAGATAATTTCTAAAATATGACTTCAATTATTTTTATATATCGGTACCACGTTCGTTTTGCTCGTACTTTAAAATCTTGTATAAATCCGTTGTTTGGCAAATCCGGGTCCCTCTAAAAAGTATTTTAAATGTTATTTATTTGGAATTTCTCTTTAGTTTTAAAACTTGTAAGCTTTTAGCATGGGCCTAAATTTTCACACTATAGTTTATCGGATTTCATTCTTTGAATTTCGAAATTTTGTCGAAATATTGTATTAAGCTACTGCCGTACAATATTTTCGAACTTCTCCGTTGCAAATCTTGAACCTTCTGAAAGTATCTTTTCGACTTTCTGATTCCTAAGTTTAAATTTGTTCGAACTTCAATATATATACTTTTACCTCATACTCTTTCGTTGACTTAAATTTATTTTTGAATTTCAAAAGTTTCGACGAGATTTGACTACCGTTTTATGATGCTTTCCAGCCTATACTTTTCATACCTTTTTAAATATCTTGTCCCTTTTCATATGTCAATTTAATTCTGAGCGTATTTCTATTTTTCTCCAAATTCGATTTATAAGGTTTTTCCTTTCTTGTTTATGCAGTTCAAATGATTCACCACGCTCCCTTAACATACCTTCCAAGTCGCACATGATTTTAGCTTTCAACAAACCAAGGATATGTTCGACATTTTCTCTATTACAATTTTTTGGAAAAATTACGTCTTCATAACTTTTCATGATCTAGACCCTCCGTAATCTGGTTTTAAGGCTTATTTACAAATTTTGATAATTTCATTTCTAAAGGAATTATTATCTTTCCGTACTCCAAACATACTTTAGAATATATTCTAACTAAATAGAATTTCAAATATTTTCATATCCATGCTAGGCTCGTTAGCCCGTATGTTAAGAGCTTTGTGTAAAACAGTCTCTTTTTGGCAAATCCTGATTCCTCTAAGAGTAGCTTCAATATTGATTACTTTAAACTTTCCCTGGCTTAAGGATTTTGAAAGCATTCAACCTGAGTTTAAAATTTTCAATTAATTTAATTTCATTTCAAACTTTGCAAACGTTATTAAGTTACTACCGTGTGATATTTTCTAAACTACGACCTCAAAATCCGTGTAAATGATTTACTTCCTTTTTAATGACTTTATGTAAGCCAATAAACCGTTTTCTCCTATTATGTATATTCGACTCAAACTTATTTCAAACAATTTGTTTTATCGACCTCTAAATATTTTTATACGAAAAGGGACTCCGACTTTTGAAGTATAACGGTTTTCAAACTTTTCGTATTTTAGAATATGTTATTTACACTATTTTCCATGTGTCCTAATGGAGCATCATTACATCATTACACGACTGTTTTCATGCTTATCGATCCTTCTATTCGTTACGCTTTTGATTTCGATTTCTTTCCTTTTGTCTAGCCAATAGAGCTTGGCGTTGCCTGTGTCAACCTTGTTATAGTTTGGTGGTCCCATTAGTTAAGTGGTTATGTCGTCGTAGTGTTGATTTCGTGGTGTGTATATAGTGGTATGGGTGTTGGCATTTGTATGTTGTGTGTAGGTAATTTTCTGCTTGAGTATGATGTGATATACATATGATAACAGAATGATAATTTTGATTGGTACTACTTGTTTTATGAGATGTCGTATGCGTGTATATCAGGAGGTATACCCGACTATTGCATCTCTTAAACTTGTATGTAGTTGATGTGTTGATATGGTAATTATAAATGGATGGATATGGTGTGAAAATATGTGATACGTGGATGTGTATGCCTTGGAGTGGTATTGGTATGTGTATGGTTACTGTGTTACGTATATAAATGCCCTGCTATGATTTGAGTCTCACTCAAGCTTGAGTGGGTATACTCTATGAAACTTGGTATAATTGTATGTGGTGATGAATAGTGATGGATGATGTATGTATGGTGTTTGGGTTGTTTGTACTTGGTTGTGTTACGCACATGATTGTGGGTGGCTATACCAATATATAGTTATAGGACTATATGTGAGGTGAAAATAGGGTGAAATATTTGCATGTATTTGAATTACTAAATAAATGTGAAATTATTTTCAAATAAGAGAGGCTTGGTTATTTTCTTATAGTAAGTAATAAGTGTTTATTGTTGTATAAATATATTGACTATATATATGTGATTGAAATACGTGTATGAAATTGATTGACTATAATAAGTATGAGTGTACTATGTGCGTGAAAATATGTGTGTAGTGGTAGTAATATTTGATTTCTAGTGCATATATATAAGCTCTCGAAATGAAAGTACTTGGTTGAATTTATGATGTGATATTGGTTGAGGGTAGTTACCAGAGCGACTATATATATGTTAGGAAGTCCGAGGACGGACTTTATTCTAAGGTGGGTAGGATGTAACGACTGGTTTTTGTATGATTGCATTATCAGTGTGTTTTGCTTGTGATGGTGGGTTCTCTCCTTGTGTGGTTTCCATTTCCATAGTTCTCGCTTTCATTCATCTCGTTGAGATTTCCTAGCTTTCGTTTTCATTCCTTTTGATGTGATCTTCTAGGTTCTTCCTTAGAATCATTGAACTCGGAGTAAGTCACTCGTGACGAGCTTCATATCGATCATATCTTAGAGTATAAATCGATCCTAGAAGCCATAGAAATCTTCCCGAAGCTTCGCGCTTCGAATCGGCACTTTTCGTGCACGTTAGTTGGTTCAAGAAGATCAACCGACCGACTAGATTCCAATCTAGTCGGTCAGGAAATCAACTGGAACCGACTAGTTCATTCAATCAATTATTCAGGAGTTACTGTTTATCGTTAGTCGGTCTAAGAACAACCACCGACCGACTAGATGTGAAACTAGTCGGTCAGAACTTGTTCTTCAACCGACTAGTTCCTTTGATTAATTTCCCCTAAGTTACTGTTTATCTTTAGTCAGTCTGAGAACATCTTTCGACCGACTAGATTGTAAACTAGTCGGTCAGCCATTGTTCTTCAACCGACTAGTTCATTGATCATCTTCCCAGCCGAGTTACTGTTTACTCTTAGTCGGTCACAGTTATTCGACCGACCGACTAGTTCCCAAACTAGTCGGTCAGCCATCCTTCTTTGACCGACTAATCAGCCCAGGAAACCCTAGTTTGCCCTAGCCGCCACACGATTTTCTATATAAACCCCCAATCGTTTTCTTCTCTTCCCTCTCTTCTCCTGAACCTCCTCCTTCCCCAAATCATCCCCCTTCATCCCCAAACCCTTCCTCCTTCATCCCAAGCTCATCCATCATCATCCAAACCCTCATTTCACATATCCTACCTCTCCTCAACCTCAAACCCTCATCAAATCCCCAAAAGCCTCATCCAAACCCATTTCTCCAGATTTCCCCCATTTCCAGATCTGAGCCGGATCGTTCTTCCGTCGCCGTGGTTCTCGGCGTCGTTCCTCCGCTTCTTCACGGGTAGTATTCTTCCTTTAATAATCTTATAACCCACACTTGATATTTGTGAAACCCTAATAAAATGGATCATTAGAAATCGTAAGATTCGATTGTGAATAAGGATTAGTTACCATTCTAATGTTGTTTTTCCATGGCAGTGATCCATTCCCATAGATAACAAATTTGTGTGATGTGCCTACGTTGATCGTTCTCCTCGGTGCCAGGCAAGTGAAACTTGCATCTTTTGATTTGGGCCATGTCTTAGGCCATTTACCTTGCTTTAGCGTAAAAGAGACTAGACGGTGAAAGGATAGCTGTCTAGATGCCATTGATCTAGCTTGACAACGAAGCTTGGTCCGTCACCTTCATCATGCTTGTATGTCACGTTTACTTTCCCTAAACGGTACGCGTATTAACTGTTCATGTCATCCATGCATCCTTAACTGCCGTTGCATTTTAACTGCCACGTTTAATTTCAATTAACGGTACGCGAATATGTTCATGTCATTGCATTTTGCCTGTCACGTTTAAATACAATTAACGGTACGCGAATATCTGCTCATGTCATTGCATGCTTGAATACTCATCGTGATTGCGTAGCTTCGCTACATACTTGTACTATTTGTCCTGGCTAGGCACCCACCTTGCGTGGGCACAATCCTATGCCAAATACACTTTCTGGCTCGTGTTCCAGAAGACGAGCTCAATACAGCCTGCGGGCAATAGGGCACTCGTTGAGTGATCCCTTGTACTTGAATACAGCCTGCGGGCAATAGGGCATCCATGTGTGGGTGATCCCTTGTACTTATTACTTGACAATACTTGTCACACTTACCACTTGTACTTGTCCGTGTTTTACTTGTAAAACTTGTTATCCATGACATACTTGTTACTTGCTACTTGTACTTTACTTGTCACTTCCATACTATACTTGCCCTGCCATGCATCATACTATAACTGCTAGGTTGTTAGTTTACCTTTCTTTCAGTTTCCTTGCACAAGTCTTTCCAGACTTGCTGACATGTGCCCCTCTCTCTTTTGGGTGTCACATGTTAGACCCAGAGCCAGAGCTTTGTTGCATGGGATATGGTGTTGCTGATGCTGATGTTTGCTGTGTTGGTGAGTGGACACCAGGGGCCTGTCTTGGAGACCGCTCGTGTTCACTTCTTTGTTTAGGTTTGCTGTTAGTTGTTGGTGCGTGGCACCCTTGTATGTATGTTATACTTTGTTGGCCATGTTTGGGCCTTAGACTCTTTTTCCTTTAGCTAGGTGGCTTTTCTGTGATATTGTAATTCATTCAATGGATATTCAGAGATTTCTCTTTTGTCTCTTTCCTTTATTATTATTGTTGTTTCGTTTGCGTTGCAAGGACCTGCCATATGATAATTTATACGCTTATCAGACTTGGAGTTTCACAGCTTCAAGTTTGTGCGGACCTTCTCACGTCTCGCCTCCACATTTTTGGGAAGCGGGGCGTGACATAACCCTACGGTGTCAAAAGTTGTTGTTGTTACGCCTAGACTTCGTCGTCAAGTCTAGGTCGTCAGGGCGTCCCGGACGCTATCATTTCACGTCTGGTTCTATTTTTTCACAGTCTAATAGTTCTAGCAGTTTAAGACCAAGGCACGGCCAAAAACGCAAGTGAGTACACTTGCCTGTGGTGGCGAGTGTGTCGTCCGTCCGGGGCGTCTCGTCCAGGAGTGGCGTCCGCGGTAGTCCGTCTGAAACAGTGTCACGACGAAGATGTCAGGTCGCGATTTTCATCAAGTCCTATTGGGGGTTGTTTCTAGGTTATCGGGGCTATCCTATTCGTCAGCGTCACATTTTGGTGTTTCGTTCAGCCTAAATCGACCACTACCCTATATGCACAGAAAAGTTGTCCGATGGTCGATTTCTACAGTGAGCAGCGTTTTCCTGGTGCGGAAAAGTAAATTTAGTTCGAGTTGTCCGATTTTAGTTAGGGTTTAGTTTTGCTACGATGTGGGTTTGCTATGAGTTCGGGGAACTAACCTCTCTGGTGTTCGATGTGGGATGAGCGTAGCGTCTGAACGGTAGAAGATCTGCGTCACCTACGGTGTCTCGGCTACGGGTAGCGTAGTGAAACTCGTCCGGGCAGCGAATGAAGTGCGTGAGCAGTGAGTAAAGGTGAAATAGCGAGCAACGACGTGATCGATGTCGAAACAGCGAGCAACAGAGATGTTGGAGGGTTCTGACGGCGCTGAAGGCTGGAACAAAGCCCTCCGGCGATCTCAGGTGGCAGAGGGGGTCTCGCAGGAGATCGGGGAGGCTGCGGGTGGCGCTCGGCGATCGGAAGATGACCGAAAAAGGCAGCGGATGCTGTCGCCATTTGCAGCAGCGACCACGTCGCTGGAGGAGGGCTCTGGCGGTCACAACAACTTGTGTGGTGGCGTCTCCGGTGGATTGCAGCATCGTGCGGGCCGCGGGTGATCGGGGGAAGTCGCCGGCGGTAACAACGGGGCTCCGGCGATCGGGGAAGGCGCGCAACGGCGGTTTGCCGCTGCCGTTGTTGCTGCAGCGGGTCGCGGGGAGGGCCGCCGGCTGTGGCGGTTGCTGGCGTCGTGGGGCAGCGCCGGTGGGTTGCGGTGGTCGGAGAAGCGAGCGGCGGCGTGGGTGACAGGCTGAAGTCGAGGGAGGGAGGAGATGTGAGAGGGAGAGTTACGGGCTGATTGAGTTCGACGGCGGCTGTGAAAAAAAACGTGAACAAACCCTAGGTCTGCACGTGAATGAGGGTTTTGGGGTTTTAATAATATTAAAATTTGCTAAAGAGATATAAGTTTGGGTTAAAAGTGTTAGGGGGTATGAGATGTAGGAAGTGGATTTAGGGAAAAAGAAACGTGCACCTAACAGATGAATCAACCACCTTGATACGTATGAGTTTCCCAAGGGATTTTATCAGATTTGATTAACAGTTTGAAATTTGAATAGATTAGGGAAGATCAACTGTTGAGATTTATCCGAGTGATATCTCTCACACTGGGCGTCAAAAAAATAATCCGAAAATACTGGGGCGATCGTGGAGACGAGACACACAGATCTACGGAGCCTGATCGTGCGTTACGCCTACCAAAAATTTACGTAAAATTGGAAACGGCGCTTTGAGACAAATGACTAAAACTCCCCTATCATTACAAGTCGTTTTGCGAGAAAACGAGCCATGAAATGACGTTCCAAAATATTACTATAAAATTCTACACTCACATATGATCACAACGGCATATCACATCGCATATTTGGGAATCTAGAAAGTGCTAAATAAAATACGTGCACGATAAAGCACGTGCACGCAGAAAATTCATAAGGTCGGAAAGCGACCGTTACATTCTACCCCACTAAAATAAAGATTCCGTCCTCGGAATCGACAACACTAATCAGCAAACAAAAATGGGAAACGCTCACTCATCTCCTCCTCGCGCTCCCAAGTGGACTCTCCAGGTGATCCGTGACGCCACATCACTCTCACCAGGTCGACTATCTTATTCCTCAATTGCTTCTGTCGACGGTCCAAAATCTGCACATGCTGCTGGTCATACGTCAGGTCCAGGCGTACCGTAATCTCAGAGAAATCAACCGTGTGCGACGGATCACTGACGTACCGACGTAGCTGAGATACGTAGAATACGTTGTGAACTCCCTCCAAAGATGGTGGCAGAGCAAGGCGGTAGGCCACTGCTCCCACACGCTCTAGCACGTCGAATGGCTCAATATACCTCGGGCTCAGCTTTCCCTTCTTTCCGAAACGAATGACTCCGTGATTCGGAGAAATCTTCAGGAAGACGTGATCTCCAGGCTGGAACTCCAACGGTCTCCTCTTGGCATCAGCCCAATGCTTGAATCGATCCTGCGCAACTCTGAGCTTCTCCCTGATGTCTCTCACGACATCCACAGCTTCCACTATCATCTCTGGACCCAACAGCTCCCGATCTCCAATGTCATCCCAGCTCAGTGGCGATCGACATTTCCTTCCATATAAGGCAGCAAACGGCGCCATGCCAATGCTCGCCTGGTAGCTGTTGTTATACGAAAACTCCACCATATGAAGATGGTCCTCCCAAGATCCCTTCAAATCGAGCGTACAAGCTCGCAGCATATCCTCCAGAATCTGAATAGTCCTCTCGGACTGGCCATCGGTCTGCAGGTGGTACACCGTGCTGAAACTCAGACTCGTACCCAAATTCTCCTGTAAACTTCTCCAGAATTGAGATGTGAACCTCGAGTCTCTGTCAGACATGATGCTCACGGGGACTCCGTGTAAGCGTACGATCTCCTGCACGTACACGGTCTACGTCACAACTATATCAAAATGAAGTAAAAGAGAAGCAAAATAAAATTTTACCTCTAGATACTTCCTCGCCAAGACTTCCATAGACTGGCCCACTCGGAAGGGGATGAGATGCGCAGACTTAGTCAACCGATCAACGATCACCCAGACTGCGTCGTTCTGTTTCGGGGTCCGAGGTAAACCAGTCACGAAATCCATCGTGATATGTTGTCACTTCCACTCTGAAATAGGAAGCGGTTGTAGCAATCCAGCCGTACGATGGTGCTCAGCCTTCACCTGTTGGCATATCAAACACTTGGCAACGCTCCGTGCCACACTCCTCTTCATGCCAATCCACCAGTAATTCAGACGGAGGTCCTTATACATCTTAGTGCCACCAGGATGTATAGAATAAGGCGAGCTATGAGCCTCGCTCAAAAGCTCCTCCCGAACTTCACCTGCAGGTATGCAGAGTCTGCTGTCGTACCTCAGCGATCCATCCTCATGAATCACGAACTCCGTCCGTAGTCCTGTTTCAACCTGCCTCCTGATCCTCTGTAGATTCGGATCTCCTGCCTGTGCTGCCTTGATCCGATCCATGATCGTGGACTGAATCTGCAAATTCATGAATGAATGAATCACACCAGGTAGAACGACATCTAAATCCATCTCTCTCAGCTCCTGCTGTATCCTCCAGTCGGCAGTATGCATCATCACAGTAGGAAGTCTACTCAAAACATCGGGCACTACGTTCACCATCCCTGGGTGATACTGCAAGTCTATCTCATAGTCAGCCATGAGCTCCAACCATCGTCTCTGACGCATGTTAAGCTCCTTCTGCGTAAAGACGTACTTCAAGATTTTGTGATCGGTGAAAATATTCGCGCTCTCACTTAGCAAGAAGTGCCTCCAGATCTTCAATTCAAATATCATCGCTGCCAACTCCAGATCGTACGTCGGGTAATTCTTCTCATAAGTCCTCAACTGGCGAGAGGCGTACGTGACCACGTGGCCATGCTGATGCAAAACGCATCCTAGGCCCTTCCCTGAAGCATCACAATATACCTCGAAGCCTCCGCTTCGATCCGGTACTGCCAAAACCGGCGCTGTTGTCAATCTAGCCTTCAAGATATTGAAGGCCTCATCACAGGCATCTGACCAATGAAACTCAACATCCTTCCTCATCAGCTTCGTCATCGGCTCTGCAATCTTCGAGAAATCCTTGATGAACCGTCGATAATAGCCTGCTAAGCCAAGAAAGCTCCTGATATCAGACGCAGACTGCGGTGTCGGCCAATCTCTGACTGCTCTGACCTTCTCCGAATCTACAGATATGCCATCACCGGACACAACGTGTCCCAGAAACGCGACTCTGTCCAGCCAGAACTCGCACTTACTATATTTGGCATATAGCTTATGTCGCCTCAGCGTCTCCAGCACTGTCCTCAAATGACAGCTGTGCTCCTCCTCAGACTTCGAGTAAATAAGAATGTCATCAATGAAGATAACGACAAACCTATCCAGGAAGTCATAGAATATCAAATTCATCAAATTCATGAACACAGCTGGAGCGTTGGTCACGCCGAAGGGCATAACCACGAACTCATAACGTCCATACTTCGTCCGGAAAGCTGTCTTCGGAATATCGTCCTTCTTCACCTTCAGCTGGTGATATCCGCTCCTCAAGTCCAACTTCGAGAAAACTCTTGAACCTCCCAGCTGATCAAAAATATTATCGATGCGCGGCAGCGGATACTTATTCTTCACCGTGACGGCATTCATTCCTCGATAGTCCACGCACATACTGCGGGATCCATCCTTCTTCTTCACGAGCAATACTAGTGCACCCCACGGTGACACACTAGGGTGGATGAAACCCTTCTGCAGTAACTCATCTAATTGCTTCCGCAGTTCCTCAAGCTCAGCAGGAGCCATTCGATACGGCGCCTTCGATATCGGCTGCGCTCCCGGCATAAGATCAATACCAAATTCTAGAGCTCTGTCGGGTGGCAGACCCGAGATATCCTCTGGGAAGACGTCGTCGAAGTCTCTGAAGACTGCTGGTCGGTCCATCTCCATCTGCATAGCTGCGATAATCGGCACCTCCGACTTGGCCCGAAATCTGATGGGCCCAAGCGACTCGTCTCTGCTACGGAACTCGAACTCCGGATGGCCTGGAATCCAGAATACCACCCTCTTACTGTGGCATTCGATCGACGCGTGGAAGTCTCCCAGCCAATCAATGCCAAGAACGACATCGAAATGCGGTAGATCGTGGACGATGAAATCTGCAAATAATTCGTGTCCACTGACCATCAAGGAGATTAATCGACAACCCAAATTCACAGTCACCACTCCGTTCCCTGTGGTGATGTCCCAACACTTAGGAAGTGTATGAGTGGGAATGGAGTGCCTTGTTACAAATCTCCGAGAGAAGATGCACATGGATGCACCGGAGTCGAACAAAGCCAAGGCAGGGTGAGAGAACACAAGAATGGTGCCTAGGATGCGAAAGAACTACGGTCAAACCAAGCTACTCTAACAAACAAGGCAAACAAATATAGCTAACATTAAGATCTACACTATGAAATGAAAGTCTAGATTCGAAGTATACCTGCAATAACTCCATCCAGCTCATCAGTCTCAACAGCGGTCATGGTGTAAGCTGGCCTCTGGGGTTGCACTGACCGCTGAAACATCTGCCTCTGTGGCGCCAAGGATGGTCCACGTACAGCAGCTCCTCTCTGAACTGGGGCAGGTGCTCTACTCTGTAGCGGGGCTGGTGCTCCGACCATGGCATGACGCGCTCTCGGACAATCCTTAGCTGGATGCGAAGCATCTCCACAAACCAAGCACAATCCCAGCTTCATCCTACAATTGGTCTGAACATGTCATAGCTTGCCGCAGAAGTGGCACTGTCCCTTATTCTAAATCTGCATAGGTGCTCCTGGCCTCTTGAAAGGCACTGTCTGAACTGGCCTCATTGCCGGTCTAGCAGGTGGCCGGTACTGCTCCATAGGACGCTTCCTTCTATCAGCTGGAGGGTCAGGTAGACGCGATATGGTCTCATGATTCCTCGCGGCATTTAGCACCGCTCCCATGGTCGTGAAATCTACTGAAGACATCGAAGCCTGAATATTCAGACGCACTCCCTGACAGAAACGATCAGCTCGTTTCTCCTCCTTCCTCACCATATGTGGGGCAAACCGACTCAGCATCTCAAACTCTGCCTCGTACTCGTCGACAGTCATATCCCCCTGCTTCAGGTCTACAAATCTGCTCAACAGCTCCCTCCTAGCAGCCTTGGTGAAATACTTATCCTTGAACATCGAGCGGAAGGTCCTCCACTCCACTGGCTTCTGCAGGCGCCTCTCCTCAATGCACCAACAGTTCCTAGCATTCTCTGTCAGCTGCATCTTCGCTATCTCAACCTGGGTATCATCAGAAATCTTCGCAGCAATCAGCTTCTCCTCAGTACTCAGAATCCACTCATCAGCAGCCAACGGTCCTTCCTTCCCAGAAAATGTCTTCGGTTGAAGCTCATTGAACTGCTTCACTCCCGGAGCAGCTCGAGGGGCAGGCGGAGGCGATGGTGGTGCAGCTGGAGGAGCATGGGCAGCATGGTGGGACTCCTGAACCAACTGGTGCTACATGTCCAGCATCTCTTTCATCACGCCCAGAAACTGGCAAAACTCTCCGCCCTGGTCTTCCGGAACTCCATCGCCCGAGTTCCCGGATCGGGTGACGCGTCGTCCTGCCATCCTATTGTCAAGAAATACAGAGATTAGACTCGTACAATTACTGGATAACAATAAAATAAACGTCAATACTCCTATTATTCTGTACTTGCAGAAAGAATGGGACCTGCATGGGCCACCACTAAAACCTGTCACGCCCCGCTTCCCAAAACAACGGAGGCGAAGCGTGACTAAGGCCCGCTTAGGCCGGGGCGAGAAGCCCGGACCCAATAAGCGTCTGTGTGGTCCCTGTATGTTAGTACAGAACAATAAAAGTGCTGAAAAAGAAAACATTCATTTTATTCCAACTATAACAATCCAGAGTACTGAGAGTCTAACAAAAGCCTGAGTCGGCAACAACGACAGAAAAACAAACTACTGGTGCAAGCACCCAACCTAGACAAAAAGTAAATGGTGCTACGCACCCAATAAACTACAGAGGAACCTCTGAATCAGCAACACGATGATCTTTAACTCTGGTCCTCCTCGAGCACGTACTCAGGATCGACGTCCTCCGGCTCTACGTCCTCGGGTAGCTCTGCCTCGTCGACGTACTTTGGCTCCACACCTGACATACAGCACCAAAATAAGGGAACTGTACGACAGGTAAAGTCTACAAAAGAGGTCAGACTCTACTGCAAGTGTACCGAACTACTAAACATCAGGTTACTGGTTGATTAGCATGCTGGGGTTATAACGGTGTAACAAAAAGGAAGTAACGCAGCAGGAAAGTAAAACGTAACAAGTAGTAGTCGTAGCATGTGCTACAGACTACAAGACTAACCTAAAGGGGTCGTGACAAGACGTGACAAGACCAGCAAGACAGGATAGGACACGATAAGACAAGACATGTGTGACTCGAAGGGTTCACGCCTTACAGTTCGAGGGGGATCAGACCCTCTTGCAGTGCGCACGCGTAACCCTACCCCAAGCCAAGTGCTCAAGACAAGTCCGTACAAGGGATCTCTCAGAGAGTGCCCTATTGTCCGCAGGCTGTGTATCCGTACAAGGAATCACTCGGAGAGGGCCCTATTGCCCGCAGGCTGTGTATCCGTACAAGGGATCACTCGGAGAGTGCCCTATTGCCCGCAGGCTGTGCAAAACAAGACACGATGTGACACGACAGGGATAGTTCTTCTAGGGTGTCCACACGCACACACACACAAGATAACCCTATGGTGTCAAAAGTTGTTGTTGTTACGCCTAGACTTCGTCGTCAAGTCTAGGTCATCAGGGCGTCCCGGACGCTATCATTTCACGTCCGGTTCTATTTGTTCACAGTCTAATAGTTCTAGCAGTTTAAGACCAAGGCACGGCCAAAAACGCAAGTGAGTATACTTGCCTGTGGTGGCGAGTGTGTCGTCCGTCCGGGGCGTCTCGTCCAGGCGTCTCGTCCGCGGTAGTCCGTCTGAAACAGTGTCACGGCGACGGTGTCAGGTTGCGATTTTCATCAAGTCCTATTAGGGTTTGTTTCTAGGTTATCGGGGCTATCCTATTCGTCAGTGTCACATTTTGGTGTTTCGTTCAGCCTAAATCGACCACTACCCTATATGCACAGAAAAGTTGTCCGATGGTCGATTTCTACAGTGAGCAGCGTTTTCCTGGTTCGGAAAAGTAAATTTAGTTCGAGTTGTCTGATTTTAGTTAGGGTTCAGTTTTGCTACGATGTGGGTTTGCTACGAGTTCGGGGAACCAACCTCTCCGGTGTTCGATGTGGGATGAGCATAGCGTCTGAACGGTAGAAGATCTCTGTCGCCTACGGCGTCTCGGCTACGGGTAGCGTAGTGAAACTCATCCGTGCAGTGAACGAAGTGCGTGAGCAGCAAGTAAAGGCGAAACAGCGAGCAACGACGCGATCGACGTCGAAACAGCGAGCAACGGAGATGTTGGAGGGTTCCGACGACGCTGGAGGCTGGAGTAAAGCCCTCCGGTGATCTCAGGTGGCAGAGGGGGTCTCGCAGGCGATCGGGGAGGCCGCGGGTGGCGCTCGGCGATCGTTAGATGACCAGAAAAGGCAGCGGATGCTGTCACCGTTCACAGCAGCGTCCACGTTGCCGGAGGATGTCTCCGGCGGTCACAGTGGCTCGTGTGGCGGCGTCTCCGGCGGACTGCGGCGTCGTGCAGGCCGTGGGTGATCGGGGGAAGTCACCGGCTGCAACAGCGGGGCTCCGGTGATCGGGGAAGGTGCGCAGCGGTGGTTTGCCACTACCGTTGTTGCTGCAGCGGGTCGCGGGGAGGGCCGCTGGCTGTGGCGGTTGCTGGCGTCGCGGGGCAGCACCGATGGGTTGCGGTGGTCGGAGAAGCGAGCGGCGGCGTGGGTGACAGGCTGAAGTCGAGGGAGGGAGGAGATGCGAGAGGGAGAGTTGCTGGCTGATTGAGTTCGACGGCGGCTGTGAAAAAAACGTGAACAAACCCTAGGTTTGCACGTGAATGAGGGTTTTGGGGTTTTAATAATATTAAAATTTTCTAAAGAGATATAAGTTTGGGTTAAAAGTGTTAGGGCGTATGAGATGTAGGAAGTGGATTTAGGGGTGCACCTAACAGATGAATCAACCACCTTGATACGTATGAGTATCCCAAGGTATTTTATTATATTTGATTAACAGTTTGAAATTTGAATAGATTAGGGAAGATCAACGGTCGAGATTTATCCGAGTGATATCTCTCACACCGGGCGTCAGACAAATAATCCGAAAATACCGGGACGATCGTGGAGACGAGACACACAGATCTATGGAGCCTGATCGGGCGTTAGCGTACCAAAATTTACGTAAAATTGGAAACGGCGCGTTGAGATAAATGACTAAAACGCCCCTATCATTCCAAGTCGTTTTACGAGAAAACGAGCCGTGAAATGACGTTCCAAAATATTACTATAAAATTCTACACTCCCATATGATCACAACGGCATATCACATCGCATATTTCGGAATCCAGAAAGTGCCAAATAAAATACGTGCACGATAAAGCACGTGCACGCAGAAAATTCATAAGGTCGGAAAACGACCGTTACACAACGGCTGCCTCGGCCTTGGTCAGAGCGGGCGCATGGCGCCTAGCGACGACCATCATAGCTGTGGCTTGCACGACAAAACAGAGCGGGTCAGATTATCCCTTGGTAAAAATGCATCTAATGTACCTAACCCAGTCCGGACCACCAACCAGCATGGTGTGCCACACAGCAGAAGCACACAGCTGCTCTTGACCGATAGTGACCAACCTTTCCTTATCGCGGGGTAGCTGGCAGTTCTCGGTCAACCTAGTTACTACCCCGACCCTTGTCAAATATCGACTCGGTGGCCCCGACTCGATAGGGCATCGCATGGAGGGCCTCCCGAGGGGGACCCTCGATCTCAGCCTTCTTGGACTTGAAGGCGACGAGCGAGGCTTCACAGCTGGGATGGCCAGGCTTCTCCAGGGCGAACCGCAGGCAGCCATAAGGCCAGCGGTCCCCACCTGACGACCGGATAACTAGGCCCGACCCACTGGAGCCCCCAGGGGGAGCCGGGGTTCGGGTCCGATCTGCAGCAGCGGTGGTCCTCGGGCTCGGCCGACAGGTTTCGGGGCTCCTTACCCCGGGTTCAGTCCGCCCTTCACCTCCGCATTCAAGGTTGATAACATGGGTGGCAGAATCATGAGCGGTCCTCTTGTCAGACCGACGGGTATCCCTCTCCATCCGAGGATCAGGAGCGGACAACTTCGCGGTCAGCTTCGTCCTCTTCGATCCGCTGGACGCCTTCCCCTTCCTCGACATCTCCTCCCCCTGGGTTGTCTCCTCATGTGGTCTCTTCTTATCGGCCTTCTTTGTCTGCTGGGCCGCCTGCTCTACAGCCTGTTGCTTCAACTCTTCGAGCGGTACACTCATTGTTCGACCTGCAGAAGGAGGAAAGCTTAGAGTGAGCACTTTAGATGCAGCAACCACAAAGCTCATGTTACCTTCAGGCCAAATATGCCAAACTATCATCTCCTTATCGACGAGCATGCCGTACTCCCGGCCCTCCTCAGGGATCGCCATTAGGATTCTGGCCTGCTTCTCCTCCTCCTTCTCACTCAGATGGACCCCCCTCGGGATTCAGAGCGCCCCAGTTCAATCTCAGTGCCAAGTCAGAGGGCGTCAAGATGAACACGAACCGCTCCCTCCACCCTTTAATCTTGTCAGGCAAGCCTCGATGAGGGGATGACTCTTCTTCACTGACAAGTAATAGTATGACCTCAGCTTCTTTAGCGCGAAGAAGTGACGGAAGAGGGATAGTGACGGGCAGACGTTGTTGTTCGCACACAGAACTAGAAAGCCGACGATCACACTGATGGAGTTCGGCATCAAATGGAATTGCGATAGCTCCAGGCAGTTCAGAATCTCGAGCACTAGAGGATGAAGGGGGAAGCACAGCCCCTGCTGGAAGCAGGCTACATATACCCCGACCTCGTAACCCCTCGTAAAGCATTCCCTCTCCGACACGGTTGGTAGATGCACTGAGTAGGGCAGCCTAATATACCACACACAGACGTCAAATATGACGGATGTCTTTGCCACTGACACCACGCTAGAGACCTCGTCGAGGACATTTCTAGACTCGGCAATTGTAACAATGGCCTGGGTGGCGGGCTTCGATGTCAGAGCTATGGGCCCCTTCCCCTTCCTCGGATCCCTTTGAACTTCCGGGGCGAGCTCACTGATTGCTCAACACCCGTAGTCCGACTTCGGCTCTCCGATGACCTCTCCTCTGTGCTCAGCACCGAATCCACGTCGGAGCTTTCCACCTCCACCCGGCTTTGAACCCACTTCTCCACCTCCTCCGACGCCGACGAATGGGTAGAAGACATCGATGAAGACATATCGAGAAAGAAGAGATTCAATACATATACGATTGTGGTTGCTAGGGTGACGGTGCTGCGACGGCGGCCCGATCTCCGACGGCGACTTCGACGGTAACGACACAATCTCCGACGATCACAAATGCTTATGGAATTTCGAAAGTGAGAAACTCTCACTCGTCTCCACCCAGACCTATTTATAAGGCACTCCGAATGATCACGACTGCAGACGTCCATCCACGCGTCGAAGATCCGCGCCTTATGACGCTTCGATCCGCGCTTTCTGACACTTTGACTGATGGCCACAGTCACGTCTGCCACGTGTCACCCTCGGAACGGTCAAGGCGCTTCGATTTCCTCCCGCCTCCGATTCGAAATGATTTCATAGAATCGCGAAGCGGGCTTTTCAAAAATACTCCTGCCTTTTTCCTCACTCAGGCCAAGGACCGGCCCCACTACCATTAATGCAGACCGAGAAACAAGGCAACCAACGGACAAGGCCGAACTACCACACCGACCATAAGCGAGCACATCCGGGTGTAATACCACGACTCGAACTATTCTATCTACCTCCATAGTCGCCCGAAGATCGTCCTCATACCCAAGTCGGACATACTATGCCTCAACATCCTACTCCCCATGGCTCAGTGCTCGCTGGCAGAAGAATGTTGGGAGCATTCATACCCTTGCAAGAACACCATCCGCACAACCAACAAGGAGAACAATAAGTAAGGAAAACTAAAAATACTTCCTTTATTTGAACTTTTTACAACACAGAGCCTGTCAAGAATACAATGCGACGTCAGGCTCGGCCAATAGCCGGCCGTACATAATTCCGTACACTAAGAGCTCCTCAACTATGTCGCCTCACCCTCGGTCGCCGCCCCTGGAGTCGGTGCCTCTGCCAGGTCGTCCGTCGCACCACTAACCACCGGCTGATCGCCCGACTCCTCTCCTTCCCCTGCTAAGAGCACGTCGAGTTTGGGGAAATCAGCCACAAGCCAGGGATACAAGTTCGCCAGCCGGGCCTTCATCTTTTCCATTCCTTGAAAGACGCCCGCCTCCCTCGCCTCTTGCAGCAACGGGATGAGCTCCCCGTCCTGGTAGCGGTGGATGGTAGCGTCGATCATGCCATGGTCTACCTTCCTCTTCTCCTCCACCTGCTTCTTTAGGACAACCTTCTCTTTCTTCTCCGCCTCGATCGCCTGCCTCAGCTCGGCTATCCTCTCGTGCTGAAGATCGATCACTCGCTTTTTGCTGGCCTCCTGCTCGGCGTGCCTCTCCAGGATGTCAGCCCGCTTACCCTCTTCATCCTGAAGCTGACGCTCGAGCGTAGCCTGCATCGCCTCCAAATACTCGGCCTGCACCGTCTGAACGTCACGGAGCCTCGTGATCCGCTCCAGCTCCGCCTCCATTTCTCGCAGCTTTTTCCTTGTCTCATTAAGCTCGATCCTCGCCCTCTCGAGAGAATACTTGGTTAGGGCCACCAGGGTGTGGTGCTGTAGGGCCACCTTAGCTGCCACCGCCTACAAAAGGATCCAACATAGTCAGACACGCGAGCAAGAAGACTTCAAGGGTGAAGTAAGGAGTTTGACCCACCTGCATAGTGTGTCATATCGCAGAGTCGCATAACCACTCCGCGCCCACATTGGTCAGGGATTCACGATCCCATGGCAGCATGCAATACTCCGCCAGATGGGCTGCCACTCCGGCATCCTCAAACATCGACTCCTCATTGCCTATCCGGTAGGTCGGCTGGTAGAGCCCCTCACTTGGAAGGGCCTCGATCTCAGCCCTTGTCGACCTGAAGTGGGTGAGCGCTCTTTTGCAACTCGGGTGCACCTCTCTTTCCATCTCCCACATGGGAATCCTGTAAGGCCACTTCTCGACGGGGGGTGCCTTGCGAATCGTAGCCGTGGTCAGGATCCGTGTAGGGGCCGTGGTGACCTTTCCCTGGTTAGACGGACCCTCCGGTACGGCCTCGCTAGTTTGTTAGGGAGGAGCATTTGATTCGAACATCCGTCGCCTCCTGTTCGCCCATTCTACAATCGGGACCTCAGTGCTTCGTTTTCGGGCTACCACCGTTACTGGCCCTTCCTCGCCCATTGCCATCTTACTTTATCCTGAGGATCGGTCTTCTTCGCAACCGACACGCTAGCAGCCCTCAGTACGTCCTCCCGCAAGAGCATCGCGTCTTCACCTGCAAAGGAAAAAGAGATCAGGGTAAGCCCACATGAGGGCTCGCCAGATTCAAAGTACATGTGGGCCAAAAATTCTAGACGAGCCGATCGTCCTGTGTCAGGCTCGCCAACTGGCGATCCGCCGCGGGTAGCTCTGCCAAAATTTATGCATTGGCCAAATCTTCACCCGTCAATGTCACCTTCTCGTTCACTAAAGGGTTCAAAGCTCCTCAGTTCAACATCAACACCACGTCGGCCGACATCATGACAAAGACGAAACTCTCCATCCACCCCTTCGCATCAGCCAACACCCCGACAATGAGTTCCCGTCCCTTCCTCGCATAAACGTAGTAGTACGTCCCCCTCTTCCTCACTTCAAAGAAATGCTGGAACAGCACCAGGGACGGGCTCAGGGTGCTGGCAAGGCATATGACAACAAAGTCAACCAGCAAACCAAAGGAGCAGGGCGCCAATACAAAGATCGGCAACTCTAGGAAATTCAAAAGATGGAGAAGATGATGGTTGATCAGAAAGCGGAGCCCTAACTCGAAGGACCGAATATAGACCCCAACTTCGTTATCGCCGGACCAACATACCCTCTCCTCGGGTCCGGGGAGCTGCACTTCATAAGGCAGACGAGTGAACCGCATGCAAATCTCCCGAATGTTAACCCTGTCCGACCTAAACCATATGGTCGCGGTCGACCTCGGCGTGTCTGTTTGGATCCTTCTCTGCCTCTGCTACCGTTGCATTAGCTGCCACCTTTCCTCTTACACTGACTCTTCCTTTACTACCTCACTACCGCCTCCGGGCTCAAAATGATAAGGCATCGACCAAGGAGATCAAGGAATTACCTAGCAGAGCAGCCGAGCTAAAGAGACGACCGGAAGCAGATATCTGGCAAGGGCAGCGGCGACAACATCGGCAAGCGATGAACTGAAATTGGAAAGCTCGAAGGAAAGTTGAAATCGGAAGAAACCTTCGATCATTCCTCTCCTTCCATACTTATAGCAGGCTGCAGGCCATCCTGACCGTCGAAGCGCCACCAGCGGCACCTATCTGAGCCTCCCTGACGCCTCGACTGGCGCACCAGTCACCTCCGCCATGTGTCATGCTCCCAGTAGCAGAGACTCTTCGATTTCCTCCTGCCCTTTCCAATCGTAATAATGATGGCTAGAAGGGCGGGCACCCCGAGATCGCTGCCGCTTCCAAGCACGGCACGAGACCCAACGCGCCGTTTCCATGAAGGGGGAAGATGGTGTGTCATCCGATCCGAGCCGGGCTTCCACCTCAAGCCCGAATGACGCGGGTAATTGTTATGACCTAAAGATCGTGATAGTCCGACTTTCTAACCCCGCCCACCGGCGAGCGGCAGCTCGCCCCGCCTTCATAGAAACCATGGCTCGGTTGACGGAAGGTAGGTAGTTCGACACCCTGACCTCGTCAGTGCGCCGTCGGCTACCCTTCCTAAGCCCATCAGACCCGAGGTTCACCGCGACCAGCGGATAGGGCGCTTGGTCTTCAAGACCGGCGCCCGCGTGGTGCCCATCCCTCCTGAGCTCGCTGAGGGAACCGCAAGGTCGCCAAACGACCGCCCAGCGCGGTCCGATGGGTTGAGTACGGACCGCATACGCCGACGCGTCCCCACAACCCTTTGGCACATTGGACATGACAAACAACCTAGTACAAGGACGCCACTGACACTTCCGCCGCTCGACAACCTGACAAAGCACCCCCTGACCGTTGGTGCTTTCGGCTCTGACATCCTGACAAAAGCACCCCGGGCCGTTGCGCCGTCTGACAAAAGCATGGCTGACACGTCAGATCTTGACATCCTCGTCCGAAGCTTCCGCCGATACATGAGTCAGCTCAGCATGCCAAGTCAGCACGCCAGGTCAGCTACACACAACCACCTCCGTCAGGTATAAATACCCCCTTACCTCCATCGAGGAAAGAGGTTGGCAAATTAACTCCGAATCTCATTACTCACACACAAGGGCATAAGTCTTTCATATCTTTGTTCTTCCACGATAGCTCGTCACGTAAGGTCGACTCACTCTTGGTCCGACCTGTGTGCCTAGCCCCCGCTTTTAAGCACTAATGCTAACATAGGCATCGGAGAGGCACTACTACAAAAAGGACCTTTAATAGCACACTTTTAATAGCACTTGCCAATTATAAGCGCTGTTAATTAGAGGCACATATATTAGACATCGCTTCTTTTTGCAAGCGCTGTTAAAGGTCGGAGAATAGACAGCGCTTCTTTCTGCAAGCGCTGTTAAAGGTCCGACAATAGACATCGCTTATTTCTGCAAGCGCTGTGTATTAGAGACACAGATAATACACAGCGCTTGTAGAAAGAAGCGCTGTTAAATGTCAGACAATAGACAGCGCTTTTTTCTACAAGCGCTGTTAAAGGTCCAAATAGACAGCGCTTCTTTAGAACAAGCGCTGTTAAAAGTCCCAATAGACAGCGCTTTTTTAATACAAGCGCTGTTAAAGACCACCCTTTAGCAGCGCTTACACAAACAAGCGCTGTTAAAGGGGGGGCCTTTAACAGCGCTTGCATAAACAAGCGCTGTTAAAGGCCCCCCTTTTAATAGCGCTTGTTTGTGTAAGCGCTGCTAAAGGGTGGTCTTTAACAGCGCTTGTATTAAACAAGCGTTGTTAAAGGTATTATACATTCATAGTTTCGTAATATGGATCGCTCCGAAGCCCGACTCATGTAATCGCTTAAGTAAATTCCCAATATCGCTCCGAAGCTCCGCTGCCATCTTCGAGCCCTAGGATCGTCCGCTGCCATCTTCGTTGCAACCCAAGCCCTAGGATCGTGCTGCCATCTTCGTTGCAACCCAAGCCCTAGGATCGCGCGATTTGCTTTGTGCCGCAGCCACTGCTTCGTTGAAAATTCCCGTCGCCGCTTCGTGCGCTCGAGAAGCCCTAGAGCAACCCCAAGCCATATTCCCGCATTGATCGGATCCGACCGATTCGCCGCCTCCTCGTCGACTCGATCGCCGCTCGGTTCGAGGTGAGATCGGAATCTATCCCATGGCTTCCGATTCCTTTCTTTGAGATTGATGTATTTGCTTTATAATTCGGTCATTTCGCTTGTCTTTTTGTGTGAAATTGTTGATAATCGATTTCCATTTTCTCGTTTGCAGATGATGCCGACAAGATGATTCTACGTTTTGTCGTGTTGAATTTATTCATGTCTTTAGGTTTTTGATTCTGAATGGTATACCTTTTCTTTGATTCTACATTGTTCCTCGTCTTTGCTGAGTAATTGTTTTACAATAACTATTAGAGGAGTTGGATTCAATCTGAAATCAGTGGCTCAATTTGGGGAGATGCCCTCAACTCGTTTTGATGTATGATTTTGTTTATTAGGTTGAATTTTTTGTTATATTTGTTGCCATTTTATGATTCTGGGGTTTGATGAAGTCAAAATTCTATTTTGTTGATGACCAAATTTTTTATTGGGACTTGATTGCATAGTATTATGGTTGCTGCAACTTCCCTTTGTTTAGAGAGATACGCATTGAATTTTTTCAAGTAAGAGTTATTATATTTTTTCTTATTTTGATTTGATAAAGATATCAATAGTTAGATTTATTTTGGGCATTGTATAACTATGTTTAGTTTTCGTATGCATGGGTTTCTTAAATTCGATTGTGGGCATCGTATAACTAGATTCTGTTGGTACTAGGTTGAATGTGTGCACTATTTGACATTGGAAAGCATCCCTGAAGTTCACCTTTTACAGAATTCATGAGATTTACATGTGATTTAGATTTTTGATGTGAACATTTCATTTTTTAGTTTAGGGACATAACCGTACTTAACATTTCAGGACATTACTTTAGGATTTACCATTTGTGGCATTATGGATTTTGATTGTTGAATTTAGATTAAAGGGTTTTTGTTTGGTAGGATCTTACGATTAGATTTGTTTTGTATATTTAGGAAAATAACTTTTTGGGCACATGATTTTTAGAATTTAATTTGCATGAAGTTTAGTTTAAAGACAACAGTATTTCAGAATTTTGTATTGTAGTTTAAGGACTTTCCGGTCCATGTGATTTTAGCATTTGATTTTATACTATAATTTTGTACTGTAGTTTAAGGACTTTCATGTCTATGAATTTGCTTACGTTATTTTAATCTGCACATGCATAATATGGATAGCTCTCAGTTATGAAATAATGTTGCGGGATATTTTGAAGTTCATCATACAACATACATTCTGGTCATGGTTACAAACAATACCATTGATCACTATGTTTTTGTATATTTAGGAAAATAATACAATCTGCACATGCAACCATGAGTTCTGTTTTCGGAGTGAGCACAACCGACATCGAGAGGAGGTTGCCGGAGTTCATCCCCCAGGGGCGTGTGCATGTATGTTATGTGAGTTGCATAGGTATGTGCTTTAAAGTTTGAAAATTTATGGAATTACGATGTTAATGCGGATACATATTGCTGACATTTCTCTTTTTCAACGTAGTCGACTGATATCTAATTTTATGTACTTTTATTTTAATGCAATTATTTTGATGTTCATATTTATGAACTCACATTTCATCCTCCCGGATGTCCCGGTACCATATTATTGCATCTGTTTTTCCTTTTCCTTTTTAAATATTGAATTTGTTGACTCTGTTGATGATTATTCCTTTTGTGTGTGTTTATCTAGATATTTGGTATTGAGGAACTTTATATATGGGTGGTTATTTTTAAATGTTTGTAGGGTTGGTTGTTTTTTGGTATGTTGTTGATGGCCGGCTTCATGGTAAGGTATGCCAGCTTCCATCAACTCCCACACAGACACCCAACACAAGCTCCTAGAAATCTTGATGGGTAAACGGAGGAACAGGTGAACGTGCCTACCTTCGTGACAAGACATCAGTTGCATTAACTTAAAGTGCGTTGCCAATTAGATGAGTTTCCTAATGTGCTAAATACACATCTTTTGAGTTTCATGGGAAGCACTGCATTACCCATAGCTTCATTTGTAGGAATTTGGCACCAAATTGGAATGGCATCTGATTGACAACCAGTTGTAAAATTTGATCAACAATTCTGACACTTCTTAATATACTTGTGAAATTCATAGTCAATCTAATCATAGTCTGATTGATTGTGAAGTGTCATGAGGTTGTGAAATATTGCATTACCTATTGAGAAATATGATCCTAAGCATTGGGTACTCGATCACATATTTGTTTGTTCTGATAACGATATGTTTATTAAATACCATGTTTAATTATGCTGCAGATTACGATGCTTTAAGAGCATTAGATGAAGATATTCGTCCAAATGTTTTAATGAGCGAGGAAGATATAAATGCTCTTCCAATCTACAAATACCAAGCTCGATCTACTCCACGGGCTCATGTATGATCTCTTTTCACCTTTTACAGTTTTACTTATGGAAAGATATATTTCCCATTTAATTATTACCTTAATCCTTTAAAAATATTTTAGTAAAATAGCATTTCCTATTGCTCTTTCATAATGGTGCTGTCTGTTTAGGAATGTTTGAAATGTTATTCACAAAATCATGGTGTAATAATTTTTCCATTGGATGAATATTTCATTATCGCGGTATTCAAAGGCTATTTACTGTTTAAAACTAGGATATTTATCAATTATTGGGATCTCTAGAATGATGTGCAAATTTCTTTTCTTTTAGTCACACTGGAGATGTAGATTAAATTTATCTTCTATCGGACGAATTCAATACTCTTGGAGAAGAAATTTTCGTGGGGGCAACGTTGGCAACAACTTTACCCTCACTAACTTGCATGTTTGTGTTTTCATTTCTTTTTCTCGTGTATATGTTCATATTATAAAAAAGGTCTCACCTACAAAGAGTTTTTTCCTTGTGATTTTATCGTGGCAAGGTGGAAAAAAATGTTAGAGCCTTCATGGATTCACTTGGGTGGACAAAGTAGCTTTGGAAGTAACCATGAGCTGGACAATCCTTGCTGTGGAGAAATTGCAATAATTTGATGGATATATGGTGCAAAACTCCAGCCTTCTTTAACCAACCGTTTAACCTGTTATGTTTAACATGATTTAGACAATTCCAACTGTTTTTGAATCTTATATATGGGCTGTTCATTTGGAGTCCAATGAAAGTAAATGTATTTTCTAGGGTTGCTCCAGATAGATACATCCTTTTTGTGTAAGAGACAAATTTTGTGAGATGGTGCTGGCATGCTGCAATGTGAAATATGAAACTCATGCCATTTTTATTAAATCTGATGTAAAATATAAAATATATTGATACTTACTCTAAATTATGGTGGTTCTTTAGGATGTCTGAGTGTGCCAATGCTGGTTTATGGGCAATATAATTTTGTTTAACTCTCACTCAGTTCGTTTGAAGCCTTCAACTCATCCAAATTATGTAGGGGACTTGTTAATCCAAATGCATTCTAGAATTAGTGGCGTTTTTAATTCAGTTTGACTTCATAGAGTTTTAACAACAAATGTTGCACTTGTGGGTTTTTCTTTTCTTTCTGCAGAAATTGGAAGACTGTACTGAAATAAGTGGATGTAAATTTGAAGAAAATGAACTGACATGCAGTGTTTGCATGGAGCAAGTCAACAAGGAAGACCTTATCAGAAGATTGCCTTGCTCTCATGAGGTTATTACTGTATTCATTGTTATTTAATTTCTTTCTATATAAACTGCCTGAGAATTTTGCCAAATCTTAGATCTATATAAAAATTGTTGATCGCTTCATCGTTACATTTTTCTTAGAAAGCCATCTTATTCTTCCTTCCCGTTTTGATCTATAATGAGTAGTTATCAACCTGAATCTTCCCCTTGCTTTCCTCGGAGCTATTGGTGTAACATTAACTTCACCCGATGAGCATATTCCAAAGCCTCTAATATTTTTGCAAATGTAACATAAACTTCACCCCAATGTTAGCTGGTTTTTACGTTACATGTAGGGGTACACGGTATGTTGCTTAAGCGATACATGGTACGAGGCGTAGGGTGAGTTAGTTTGATGTTTCAGATCATCTTTTGCTCGGGTTGTTTATAGAATACATAATCACGCGCCCGTGCATATTTGTATGTATATGTGTCTATATATGTTTATGTATATATAGATGTGTGTATGTAAGTATGTGTGTGTGTATGTATGTAGTATGAGAACAAGATATCGTGATGCAATTATACATATATAAATTTATATACGTGAAAATAATAAAGAATCAATTAAAAAACTATACAATTGTTTTTCTCAAAGTTCAATTTTTATAATATATTACATGTCAATAATTCTCGATCGTTCTTTACATCTAATCGTTGTTTTTTTGCGATCCTGATCATGAATGATCTTTCAATCGGGTTACGCAATACAGATCATGGACCTTGTGGGTAGTGGTGAATCGGATAACTCTGTACCACCCAAAAAAAAGTTTTTTGTGGAGATGAATCTCTTGTCAATTGTAAACTTGAATCTTGCCTACCGCTACAATACTTGATCAAAATTGATTTTAAACCATTGGAGAGCCATTATGAAATCTAAATAAGACAAAGAGAGTCAAGGCCACTTGTGCACCCCCAATTCACCAATTCATTGCTTTCCATCTCTTTATAGTTTGCTTAGGCTACATGCAATTGAACACAACAGGCATGTTCTTCTGAAACCATATTTTCCATTGTTCTTAAAGTGTGTATGCCACCATTATTCGTTGAAAGTGACTAGCCTGCCTTTTCTTGTCACGTCAAGCAAACATGAATCATTCTATACGTATAATGCATACGATACCTCTCACAAGTCTCTTTTTCCTTGTTCGTAACCAAAAGAGATATTCACATCATCTTCTTGTTATATCTAACTGAATATGAAGGAGATTAATTTGGAGTCCCAACGTTGACAAATTTACTTTAATCTCGCATGCATGATGCCAACAAAGTACACAAGGGAGTAAATCCAATTTAGGTTGCTCTCATGCTCATGCATAATTTTTCTCTTTTTAAGAGAGAAATGTGAGGCATTAACCCATTGTGTTTCATAAAAATCCAATTAATGAAATATTCCCAGGTGGGAGAGATATAAACATGCATGATGTTATCACATATAACTTAACACGTCAAGGAATAACGTAAAATACAATCTAAGACAGATGATCCATAAAAAGTAACAATACATATTCTATATTGGCAAATTATCAAGGTAAATAACACGCCATAATCTGCATATTTGTCTTCAGCTTGCTTGTCGTACAGGGTTGATACAAGCTATAATATTTGAAGCTGCTGACCGTTCAAGCATGGAGCATAGTACAGGGTTGATACAAGCATGGTGCATGACTGATCTTTTTCAATTTGGGCAATTCAAAATAGGAACTTGGAGGAGCTGCTATCCTTGAGGCAGTTGGAAAAGGAGGCCAAAGATGCTAATGAGCAGTCTGAAGCCGCATCATGCATGGGTTTGCAGGTGAACGTGGGTTGCTTCTCTTTTTTCGCTTTTTTTTCACTATTCGTTATCTATATTTACAAAAATATAATTTTTATTTTTAAAAAAATTCTGCTCCGTGCAATTCTGAGGAGTAATGATCGTGTCTACGCCCTATAGTTTGTCTATTTTTGTCCGCCTTAGCTTTAGAGCAGTAATGATTGGTTCTATTCCTAGTTAATTACATGTTGCATGATGGTTGTTTTATTTATGGCACTAGAAATATGCATGATTTGAATGTTCGTTTCAAATGATTTGATCATTTAATGGAGTAGTTTTTTTCTTCTTTTTTAGTGGGTAGAATTTAAGATAGTGTCTTTGGTGTCCATATAAGTTCTTCAAGTATTTAATGACCAAAAACATGCCCTTCATTCAATCAAGAAAAGTACGATCAGTTGGCGGAGAGGAATGTGAAATTGGAGGAGGAGGTGTTCTTCTGTAGGTATTACATTCTAAATGGTGCAAAAACACTTAATGATGCAAGTTTGTTCTTCTGTAGGTATTACATTCTAAATGCTGATGATTTGAATGATGTGTCCACTTGTAGATTTCAGATTAATGCCATAAAAACCTGTTTCTTGTTGCTTATGTTTCTCTTTGAACTGTACTTAATCTGTTTTCTGTTCCAGAATTTTCAGATTACGCTTGATTGTTGCATGATCATCATCAGACAGACTGATATGGAATGCCCTTTGATGCTATGCATGTCGTTTTTAGCACGTTCGACATGTAATTTTCTTCTTGGTTGGCGAATAACCGATTTTCTTGTGATAGACCCATTCATTGCTAGAACTTAATATCAGATTAGCTTACCTGTTATTGATTATACATGATGCCACCTATGTGGCACACACATATCATGAAGCTGTGTTGTGTCGTGTTGGACACGTGCTGGCACAGATGGGACACACGTGGAGAAACACGTGTCGGACACACACAGCGGGAATACACGTCATATCTACAGGTTGTCATCGTATCATGCTATATCGGTCATTGTGCCCTGCAACATAGGATGCCACTTTTACATACTTTGGAGGTAGTCATCTGGTGGAAATTTCGATACCTGCACTAATCTGTTTCTTTTGTTCTTTATGCGTCCAAACCTGTTTGTTTATCTACACTCTAATTCTGTTATGCATATACTCATATGTTGATGTATCCTCCCTGTAGTTGTTTAGGTAATCTGTTTATTCGTCCTATGTTTTTTTGGATCTCCCCTTCTGTATGCATTCACTGCATTTTGAATACACCCCCACGTGTATCCATATACTTATACACATATTACTTCAACTAAAATTGTCTTTCATTGCGACCACCATCTCCTGCTTTAGATGTTGATGTCTTTCTCTGTGGCAGCCTATCAGATTCTGCTATCTGATGCAAGTTCTATTATTTATTTGTTTATTAATTTCATTCTGTTGTTAACCAAGAGCATTATTGTCAGCTGTACATTTACGTCATGTTATGTAATCACATTCTTTATGAATCTTGTACATAGTTTACCTAAGGTGTCTTCCTCTTTGTTTTTATCCGCAGGTTTGTCTTGAAGGTCAAATATCACAGAAGTTTGCATTTAAAAGTTTTAGTGTGGGCAGTCTGTAGGAATATGATGCCCTCAAGTCCATTTATTCATGTGTGAATAACACAAACATCTTGTTCGAAATAACAGTAAGCTGTTTGGTAATAATTTATCTAAGTTATATTGAAATGTAGTTAACATTAGATACCAACTTAGGTAAAGTCCTGAGACTTTATGCAAGGTCAAACGGGTATCGAGATGAGTATCTCGATCATGGAGAAACGTTTGACCGTCTATAGCATAAGTCTGAAATGGTTCGTGGTCGTAGATGTTTCGAGACAAGGATATCGAAACATCGGATAGACCATTGTGTCTTAGTCTTCACCGTTTAGCGGTGGCGATGATCTCATGATCGTTTTGACTTGGCGAAGTCGAAGACGAGACACAGGTGCTCATTAGAATGAGTTCACTGAACGATCCACTAAGAGTTATCATATGGTTATATTGACCAATCTGTCAGTGATAACTCTGAGTGATGATAGGATAGTTGGTCTTTTGACTTGAGGTCATTTTGACGGACCTGTGCGTGAACGGTGCCACTTAGATCAACTGACCTAGCTTCGAGGCAAGGCCTGTCGAAAGGTCTTTTGATTGGGTGTCACTTGAAACGTACGAGGCGAGTAATGACCAAGAGAGGATTCGTCTCTCCCGGTCAATGGGAGTTAGTGTCGTAGAGTTAGTTCGGTCTTTAGTAAAAACTCTGCGCAGAGTATGTTGGAAGAAGTCCAACATTAGTTGACTAAAGATCGATAGAAACTAACCGGAGTCAAGTTGTTGGGGTTGACAGTTTGACCGTACCCCAGACTTGATCTACACGACACAGTTAAGACGAAAAGACTATAACTACGGAATTCATCACAGAAACAGTCAGGTGGTCCCGACAATACTCATGTCAATGAGTCAACCACATAATGATGATTCCTGAAGCAGGGACGGCAACCACTGCTCGTGGTCACTGCCGTATAGGGCTTCGAGCCCAACCTGTTGTAAGGGTCAGGCTGTAGGGTCTCACACAGAGTGCAACGCTTCGTCTAGTAATAGGTAGAAAATAGTTAGGGAAAATATTTGTATTTGATGCAAAAGAAGAGATAATTGCATTTGATGCAATATGGTAATTTAAGCTTAGATAGGGACTATTTTGCATTTGATGCAAAATCGATTAAATAGTATTAAATTGTTTAATACAATATTTAATAAAATAAACGCAAGGAAAAGTTCACGGGTAAGACGGGAATGTCCCGGTCTACGCCCAGGTTCGAACCGCGTCCAAAACGGAGTTCAAATGACCCCAGTAAGTCTATTTAAAGTGTTTAGATAGAAGCCCAAATAAATCAGGCCCATAAGCCTTTTTTTGCTGTTTGAGAAACACAGAAGAAAAAAAAAAAAAAAAGGCAAACACTGGTTTAATGGCCCGGCCCAAAGGGCCGGGCAAATTAATTCAACCGGCGCCCATGTGGGCGCCGGCGCCCACATGGGCGCGTGCTCTGCACGCGCCCGCTGGGCGCGTGCAGGGCACGTACCCCTGTTGGGGCGCGTGACATGCAGCGCCCAGGGGCGCGTGCAGCGCACGCGCCCCGGAGCTGGGCGGGCTGATTCAGCCTGTGGGGCCCACGCGGTGGGACCCACACGTATGGGGTTTCGAACCCTAGTTGAATTTCTTGACGGCTGCAGTTTTGTTAAAACGTGACTTTGGGCTGATCTTTGGACGGTCAATTGGAGGGTCAAACGAACTCCGATTGACGAACGGTTTTTTCCTATGCGTTCACCGTTGAACGCTTGTCGTATTGATAGGTTGTATCGATCCTGAAGTTCAACAGTGAGTGAGTTAAAATTCACGGAAGTTTGCACTTTGTGAAGTGCAAACTAACTTGATTTTAACTAACCCACTTATTTAGTCCCACATCGGATTTTGAGAAATGGGGAGAGTCCGCCGCCTATATAAATAGGGGTCTCCCCCCTTTCTCAAAACTCGTCCCAAGCTCTAGATCTGAGCGGCTCTCGTAAATGTTGGAGCACGCTCGGATCTAAGCTTAAATAAATATTTCTCTATCTCCCTAAAATTCTGCCTTACTCCTGCGGGCTCTAGCAAAGCCACAAAGGAGTTCGGATTCTGGATCCGAAATCTTGGCGGAGGTTTCACTCGCGTGAAACTTTCTTCGGCGGTTGGTTGGCTCGGCGGCACGGGGATTGATCGCCTCGGGATGCGGAGCGGTTCGAGGAGCGGTTCGGGGAGCGGTTCAAGGAGCGGCTCGGCGTGGGACGGGAGCAGCTCGGAAGACGGCGCGGAACATCTCGCCTGCTCCAGGGCTGAGATTCCGGGTATGTGGTTAAAGTATTTTATTAGCATTAGTTTAGTTTAATCGCAGTAGGCTAGATCCTTCTTGGGATGGTCAGACCCATCCCAAGTCGGCATAGATCTTGGCATAGGGTCTTGGACCTTAGGGCCAAGTTAAAATTGTTTTAACTTGCATGTTAATTTAGATTAACTAGTTTTTCTTCCGCTGCTTTTGTTTTCTCTGTCTATGTTCCGTCCGACTTAGGACGGGACTAGAGTTTTTGTGCCCTAAGGGACCGCCAATTCCCCAACAGTGGTATCAGAGCCTAGGTTTGCGTAGTCGATCTAGGCCTGCGATTAATTTTAAACTTAAGAATGCTTTTAAATACTTTTTTAAATGTTTTTAAAGTTATGAGATAAATTTTAAAAATGTTTTATATGTTCAAAAAAAAAAAAATTTTTTTATTTGATAAATTTTTAAGCATGAAAGTTTTTAAAATGATGTTTTAATTTATGAGATAATTTTAAAACTGTTTTAAAAGTTTAAAATTTTTATGCGATAAATTTTTTAACGTAGCATGCAAATTAGTGATTTTAAAATTAAGTTTTTTTTATGAGATAAAAAATTAAATATTTTTAAAATCATATTTTAAATTTAATTGTTAAATTTATGTTTGCATGCAAAAAAATTGTTTATGCGATAAACTTAGTATATTTAAATGTTAAATAGTTGTGCACTATCTTTATGCGATAAATTAGTGTAGAGTTATTTTAATGGCTTGTTTATCTTGTCCCTTATTTGATAACACAAGACAACCCTTTAGGTTAGCCATTAAAAATGATTAAAATTTATTACTTGAATTTTAATGACATGCTATGTTTTAATAAATCATTAACAACAATATTAAGACCTAATTCCTGATTAGGGTAGTCCTTTAAATGAATTTTAAATTCTAATTGTTATAATTAATTTTCATTAAAGGACTTCGCTTCTAGCGTTGTTAATAATTTATTAAAATCCTAATAACGATTAGGGTAGCACGTGAACCTTATAGTTGATAAGGACTTAATAAAAGTTATTAAACAAATCCTAAAAATTTTGAATTTAAGGATTCAACTAGTTGATAGGATTAATTAGTTGTTAATAAAAGCTGTTTAGTCTATGGCATACATACAAAAATGACAAGCTTCATTCAATGGACCATGATCCAGTCAATGTGCTTGGCTAAGAGTTCTGGGTCAACCCTTGCTAGTCCAAGGGGTAGTGATCCTGGCTTAGTCAATTCCCTGGCTGAGTTCCGCTGGACCGCAATGTCGCGAATCATGATTGTATGACACCCTGGACTATATCTAAGTCAAATACGTTAATGATCTTTTTCAAGATTAGCCGTAGCCCTCCTTGTTTTAGGGGTTAGCAACTATAGGGCCCGTGTTATAGTTGTTGAGATACACTCAAGCTGTGACATGGCAACCCTGTAGAAACCAACTCCTTAAATACATAAGATGAAATCTTGACTAACCCTAACCGTCGTCTCGTACCCCGAGCGCCGGCGTAAGTTAAGTCAACGATGTAGTCTGACTTGATGTAAGTCTAAGACCTGACCCAAACCGACGTGTCGTGCATACACCGAGCTGAGGGGCAAGTCAGGCTAGACATGAAAACAAGGGTCCGACTAGACTAGACATTGTGATTTGGATGAGCACACTCATGATCACGAATGGCTAGGGGCAAAAACCGATTAAGAGAGTCATATCCGATATGATCGATGAAGAGTCATCTTCCGATCACAGAGTCAATCAACTTGTTGAGCTACACTCAAGGTTGTTTAGACTCAAGGTGATTGGAACTCTTACCCATTAATTTTTTAATTCGATTAAATCGTTCGTTATTAAGCTTTAAAACGTTCGTAAAAATAGTGGGAGGATATAGATAGATAAAAGCCAATCTACCTATATTTAATATTGAACATATGCTAAAACTAGGGCAAGACTATGTTTACCGAAAGAATCAATATATAATATTTTAATAAGTTAATTGGTCAAAAAGTTGATTAATTGAATATCGAGTTAAATTCTAATTGATAGAATTAAAACTATATTCTCATTGACATTAAATGACCTTCTAAAAAACAGACTTAAGAAATATGATTTCATTAAGTTCTGGGTCCAACAAATAAATTAACGCTACATGTCACTCGTCTCTATATGAGGCAGCTTGAACATATAGGACATTCAAAGTATGTTTCTCCCTACAACTTGTCGAGCTACCCTCAAGGTTGTATGGACAAACAATTTTGATCCGCAAAGTTCGAAAATTCGATCAAACCGTTTGACTCGAATACGAGTGCATGAGCGGTGCAAGACTATGTATCCCAACCGGATCTTGAGACTAGCAACTTCTTGAGCTACACTCAAGATTGCAAAGCTCAAGCGTTTGGATACATAAGTTGCTTGCATAGCTATTTATTTATGTTGATATCTAAATATGATTTAGAAAAGGAAGAAGGCACTTCGGAAAGTCAATTGAGAAAGTTAGTTTAATTTATCATTAGTATAGGCATAAGTAGGAGGAAATGAAAACGTGACATATTTTCATGTCACATTTCGGAATAAGTTGTTATACAAAAGACGTTTAACACATTTTGACGAATGTCGTCACATTGCTTCTGAAGTAATGTTTTGTGTTAAGTAATTTGTAAATAACTATATATATATTAAATGTTAATATATAAATACACAAGATAGTAGCGAACTTATATGGTAAAATTAGACTAGGCCGTATCAAGAGATTAAGCTTCACAAGTCACATAAAGAGGGGTCTGACCTCTCGTATTATGAAGTCTACGGACACTTGTGAGTCTTAGCCTCTTAGATACAATGGCCGAAACCCATCTGTGAGACAGTGGGAGAATGAGTTGTCGAACTCAGTCTAGTACATACTGATGTACCCGAGTCTAGATTAACCAAAATAAGTTATTCGTATATTTTATTAAGACACGTGTTCTTGATGAAACACAAGTCTGATAAAATAAAGAACGAAATGACTAAAGTATTTAAACTGATTCGATTAGATCGAATGGTCAAATACTTAGCTAAATAAAATCTTGTGTAATTAAAAGAAAATGTGATTTTCTCTCAGATCAAGTCTGTTAACACATCGGTGTGTTAAAAGGTATGAATCACACTTAATTAGATTTAGTGTGATCCATTGTAAGTGACTCTGAGTTAAGTCCTCCCTCTGGGTTAAGTCCCAGATAGTAATGCCTAGGTTTTGATAATGTTCTATAAGGACATTATCAATAATATATTCAATAAATCAAACGTAAGGAAGTTGTATATTTACTCGAATCTCGTTAGACGAAAAGTCGAGTTAAGACATCATAACTGATGATGACTTAGTCAACTTCTAGGATGAAATTTGGAGTAGTAACTCCGATTTAAAACTTGATGCAGGTCCGTGTGCGTAAATAAATTTGAGAATTTAGTTTACGTGCCCAAGGAAAATATTTCCTCACTTTCTGCAAGTAAATCTTTAAGTTGAAAGATTGGTGCAGAAAAGAAAATAGTGAAGTACAATAATATTGGACGAGAACGGTTTTCATCCTAATTTCTTTAAAACGGATTATGATGAAACCGGTTTCGCCAACAGATGTGTACAGATCTACTCGGACCAAAGCCGATGTAAAACGCTTAAATTGACCACGAAAATTGGAGCGTTCACTTATAAGTTCGTTTTTCTAAATATGATTTAGACGAACCAACTTATATGAATTAGCCAGATAGTTTTCAAGGTCAGTGGGAGCGTGTAAATTACATGCGAGACATCAAAGAGATGGAACATATATTTTGATTAAGTAATCAAAGAGTTTGATACTTTATCAGAAATGGATATGAACCATTTGAAATGACCAATAACTAATTTGAAATTATTATCGTAAGATACGATGAACTGGATAAGATCCAGGGAAATAAAGTATTATAGATTCCGACAGACCAAATGAATTATTTGAATGAGATTCAAAAGGTTGGTCTAACATAAACATAGAAACCCCTTAAGTCTATAGTGTAGACGGTTTTAGCAGATCCACTCACGAAGGCTCTACCACATGAAGTCGGGAAAACTTATGTGTAAAAACGGTATTAGATATAGAGATAAATGGGCCTGAGTGCAAGTGGGAGATGTAGGAATATGATGCCCTCAAGGCCATTTATTCCTGTGTGAATAGCACAAACATCTTGTTCGAAATAACAGTAAGCTGTTTGGTAATAATTTATCTAAGTTATATTGAAATGTAGTTAACATTAGATATCAACTTAGGTAAAGTCCTGAGACTTTATGCAAGGTCAAACGGGTATCGAGATGAGTATCTCGATCATGGAGAAACGTTTGACCGTCTGTAGCATAAGTCTGAAATGGTTCGTGGTCGTAGATGTTTCGAGACAAGGATATCGAAACATCGGATAGACCATTGTGTCTTAGTCTTCACCGTTTAGCGGTGGCGGTGATCTCATGATCGTTTAGACTTGGCGAAGTCGAAGACGAGACACAGGTGCTCATTAGAATGAGTTCACTGAACGATCCACTAAGAGTTATCATATGGTTATATTGACCAATCTGTCAGTGATAACTCTGAGTGATGATAGGATAGTTGGTCTTTTGACTTGAGGTCATTTTGACGGACCTGTGCGTGAACGGTGCCACTTAGATCAACTGACCTAGCTTCGAGGCAAGGCCTGTCGAAAGGTCTTTTGATTGGGTGTCACTTGAAACGTACGAGGCGAGTAATGACCAAGAGAGGATTCGTCTCTCCCGGTCAATGGGAGTTAGTGTCGTAGAGTTAGTTCGGTCTTTAGTAAAAACTCTGCGCAGAGTATGTTGGAAGAAGTCCAACATTAGTTGACTAAAGATCGATAGAAACTAACCGGAGTCAAGTTATTGGGGTTGACAGTTTGACCGTACCCCAGACTTGATCTACACGACACAGTTAAGACGAAAAGACTATAACTACGGAATTCATCACAGAAACAGTCAGGTGGTCCCGACAATACTCATGTCAATGAGTCAACCACATAATGATGATTCCTGAAGCAGGGACGGCAACCACTGCTCGTGGTCACTGCCGTATAGGGCTTCGAGCCCAACCTGTTGTAAGGGTCAGGCTGTAGGGTCTCACACAGAGTGCAACGCTTCGTCTAGTAATAGGTAGAAAATAGTTAGGGAAAATATTTGTATTTGATGCAAAAGAAGAGATAATTGCATTTGATGCAATATGGTAATTTAAGCTTAGATAGGGACTATTTTGCATTTGATGCAAAATCGATTAAATAGTATTAAATTGTTTAATACAATATTTAATAAAATAAACGCAAGGAAAAGTTCACGGGTAAGACGGGAATGTCCCGGTCTACGCCCAGGTTCGAACCGCGTCCAAAACGGAGTTCAAATGACCCCAGTAAGTCTATTTAAAGTGTTTAGATAGAAGCCCAAATAAATCAGGCCCATAAGCCTTTTTTTGCTGTTTGAGAAACACAAAAAAAAGGCAAACACTGGTTTAATGGCCCGGCCCAAAGGGCCGGGCAAATTAATTCAACCGGCGCCCATGTGGGTGCCGGCGCCCACCAGGGGCGCGTGCGCTGCACGCGCCCGCTGGGCGCGTGCAGGGCACGCGCCCCTGTTGGGGCGCGTGACATGCAGCGCCCAGGGGCGCGTGCAGCGCACGCGCCCCGGAGCTGGGCGGGCTGATTCAGCCTGTGGGGCCCACGCGGTGGGACCCACACGTATGGGGTTTCGAACCCTAGTTGAATTTCTTGACGGCTGCAGTTTTGTTAAAACGTGACTTTGGGCTGATCTTTGGACGGTCAATTGGAGGGTCAAACGAACTCCGATTGACGAACGGTTTTTTCCTATGCGTTCACCGTTGAACGCTTGTCGTATTGATAGGTTGTATCGATCCTGAAGCTCAACAGTGAGTGAGTTAAAATTCACGGAAGTTTGCACTTTGTGAAGTGCAAACTAAACTTGATTTTAACTAACCCACTTATTTAGTCGCACATCGGATTTTGAGAAATGGGGAGAGTCCGCCGCCTATATAAATAGGGGTCTCCCCCCTTTCTCAAAACTCGTCCCAAGCTCTAGATCTGAGCGGCTCTCGTAAATGTTGGAGCACGCTCGGATCTAAGCTTAAATAAATATTTCTCTATCTCCCTAAAATTCTGCCTTACTCCTGCGGGCTCTAGCAAAGCCACAAAGGAGTTCGGATTCTGGATCCGAAATCTTGGCGGAGGTTTCACTCGCGTGAAACTTTCTTCGGCGGTTGGTTGGCTCGGCGGCACGGGGATTGATCGCCTCGGGATGCGGAGCGGTTCGAGGAGCGGTTCGGGGAGCGGTTCAAGGAGCGGCTCGGCGTGGGACGGGAGCAGCTCGGAAGACGGCGCGGAACATCTCGCCTGCCCCAGGGCTGAGATTCCGGGTATGTGGTTAAAGTATTTTATTAGCATTAGTTTAGTTTAATCGCAGTAGGCTAGATCCTTCTTGGGATGGTCAGACCCATCCCAAGTCGGCATAGATCTTGGCATAGGGTCTTGGACCTTAGGGCCAAGTTAAAATTGTTTTAACTTGCATGTTAATTAGTTAACATAGTTTTTCTTCCGCTGCTATAATTTTTGTGTCTATGTTCCGTCCGACTTAGGACGGGACTAGAGTTTTTGTGCCCTAAGGGACCGCCAATTCCCCAACACAGTCAACGTTTTGGTGGTCAGATAGCCTGGGAATTTCATCAAGTATTTCAAGATGATGTATTTCCAACTCTTTCAGGGGTCCGAAATATTGTACGCATTGCTGTGCACCCAGGGGCCTTGAGGGTAAATTTCTTCAATCCTGCCTATCCATCACATATCCATTAAGTTTTGTGGATTTAAATATTTTTATATTGATTTTGCGCAGCTTGGATATGGTTCAGCTGCAGTGGAACTTCTGACAAGGTGTGTCTTTTTTGTTCATTTTCCGTTCACACTTACTCAATTTAGCTTGTTTGCTGAGTTGTCTAATTTCACTTGCTTGTTTGACTATTATCTGCAGTCGAAGGCTGTCATCGGGCACAAGACCTCCTTCAAGTTTGAAAGGATCGTATCAGATCAGAGTACTGGATCATCAAAGAGAAAGCGGGCCTTCGAGCAGCCACAAGAAGACGTCCCAGAGGCAAGATTGTTCGCTGATGCAGCTGAAGTACCATTTTTGCCGGACACCCATTTCACGATTTGCTGTGAAGATTAAGAGCCAAAAGAATCTCATGATTTAGTGGAGGAGGATCAAAGAGTGGCAGTGCTGAAGCGAAGTCGAGCACTGGTGCAGCCAGAGGAGGAGCATGGCTGCATGTTTTATTTTTGAATGCACATGTTGTGAAGATTCTATGTATGCACATGTTTTATTTTTGAATGATTGGAACAATATAGTTACTGGATGATTATATTGTTGAATGATTTATGTAGGCACTTTGTTTCATGATAAGGCTTTCGCCTCCTTGTGGTTAATATCATCTTAATGTCAGTGTAGAGATGCAAGATTACTAGCATCACACCACGGGTTGGATCCCTGAATAACATCTATTCACTATCAATATAGTTACTAATTGTGTCATATTCTTGCACTAAAGAAACGATGTTAAAGGCCACCCTTTAACAGCGCTTGCACTAACAAGCGCTGTTAAAGGCCCACCCCTTTAACAGCGCTTGCACTAACAAGCGCTGTTAAAGGGGGGCCTTTAACAGCGCTTGCACTAAAGAAGCGCTGTTAAAGGCCCCCCTTTAACAGCGCTTGCACTAACAAGCGCTGTTAAAAGGGGGCCTTTAACAGCGCTTGCACTAAAGAAGCGCTGTTAAAGGCCCCCCTTTAACAGCGCTTGCACTAACAAGCACTGTTAAAGGCCCCCCCTTTAACAGCGCTTGCACTAACAAGCGCTGTTAAAGGGGGGCCTTTAACAGCACTTGCACTAAAGAAGCGCTGTTAAAGGCCCCCCTTTAACAGCGCTTGCACTAACAAGCGCTGTTAAAGGCCCCCCTTTAACAGCGCTTGCACAAACAAGCGCTGTTAAATGGGGGCCTTTAACAGCGCTTGCACTAAAGAAGCGCTGTTAAAGGCACCCTTTAACAGCGCTTGCACTAACAAGCGCTGTTAAAGGCCACCCCTTTAACAGCGCTTGCACAAACAAGCGCTGTTAAAGGACCCCTTTAACAGCGCTTATAAAGCGCTATTAAAACCAGCCCCCCTATAGCAGCGGTGAGATAGACAGCGCTTGTAAAGCGCTATTAAAGGCCTTATTTAAGCGCTGTTAAAGGTCCATTTTGTAGTAGTGAGGCTAAGGGTTAAACCCCAACTCGGCCTTTCTGACAAGTTGCTCCTTGTGCAGGCGAGCTCGTCTTCACATGTTGCGCTCAACTCCCACCTCCGGCAGTGCGGTTGGTGGGCGGAGTCCTCGCGGAACAGATCCTATGGTCGGCCTTCGCAGCGCGCTCAGCCTCATCACTACACTCATTACTTGTCAAATAGCCCACCCTAATCACATCCAAATCCTAATCACCGTGTACTTGATTTCCCTTAATATAAATTCATTGTACGCGAGTTCCATCTCGCAACAGTAGTCTTTTTCTTTATATCGTCTTTGCCTTCTTCAAGGATCTAATCTTCTCTGAAAATTTAGAGACGGAGAAGGCGAGAAAATAAAAATTTTAGACGCTAAATGCAGCGCAAGAATTGCAGTGTGTACCCCTCCCCTCCCCCCCCCCCCCCAAAAAAAGGCAAACCCTGTCCCGGGACAGGCAAAAAATAAAGGTGCAATGCACCGCGCATTAGCAAACGAGTGTTGTTATTCACACCACAGAAAGTGATGAATACACAACACTACTTGATTCACCACACCTATAATTTTAACATCAGATGTTCGGATTTAAAGATCCGAACGGCTCTGATACAATATTTGTGTAAATCCGAACACAATACATATTTTATTATATTGTTCGGCTTTGCAATTCCGAACGGAAGAATAAAAGTATTAGAGCCGTTCGGATCTCCAAATCCGAACATCTGATGTTAACATTATAGATGTGGTGAATCAAGTAGTGTGGTGTATTCATAACTTCTTGTGGTGAGAATAACAACACTCTTAGCAAACTCCGGATTCGTCGTAATATAGAACTTTCAATTCACGTTTCCAAAGCCGTAAACGTGCCAACCCAACCTTCTTCTCTGATCCTCTCTATTTCATAAATGAATCATCCAATAATACACTAATCACGTATTGTATGCTTTACAGTAATCAAAATAATAAGTAAACAGAACTTGTCAAAAATTGAATCCGCCCGCCCCCAGAAATTGTACGGCAATCCATTCTAATGCTCCCAAGCAAACCTTCCGGCTTGTCCGGCGAACCAACTGCGGACGAGGTCTCTGAGCCCGGTGTCACTGACGTGGCACCTCCCTCTGGCCCACCAATGGGGCTCCTCTTCGACGGCGAACCCCAATCCGGGCGTCCGGTCCTTGGACCCTTGGTTCCTCCTTTCCTTCCAGTCCGCCACGTAGGCAGACACCCTCCGCCTGAATTTCAGCCTGAACTCGCTCCACGCCTGGTACTTGTAGTGGTTCACCACCGCCCCTTTTGCCTTCCTCGTCTCCCACGCGGGCCCCAGCTCGAAGTGGTGCACCGTATTCTTCAGCCCATGGCCCACCGCCTCCAGCCTCACCAGCGACTTGTGCCGCCGCAGCCTCCCCTCCTCACGCGCACGGCACGTGTACCCCTGCGTCACCCCCTCCGGGGGGTGGGCCCTCTGCCCGCTCGGCCCGAAGTCCACGCACGCGACTTCCACCTGACCCACCCACCCTCGTTCCGCCCCGCCTATCACCGCGTCCATGATCATCGATCTGTTTGGCTCCGGCGATTCGGACCACGACGGCGAGTACAGGAACTCGTCGACGTCGATGAACGCCATCCACTCGCAGGCGTCCCGCTGCGACACGGCGCAGTGGGAGAACCCGGCCTCCTGCGTCTTCTGCCAGGGCCAGTACATGCTGCTGACGTCGTACCCCTCCGCGGCGAGCTCGGCCACGACGTCGGCGAGGTCATCGTCGCTGCCGTTGTCGTAGAGCACGAACCTATCCACCCCGACCGCCGCGTGGTACGTCACCCACTCCCTCAGGAACTTCCCCGCGTTGTAAACCATTGTGCAGGCGCACGTTAGACCCATCCTCCTCTTAAATTGATGCGCCGCTGCCTGACGGGGTGGAGGAGGGCGGTAAACGGCCAGGGACGGGATCGGGTATTCATCTCCGGCGACCCGGATGGAGACAATGACTTCCTCGCCGCTGCCCGCTCCCGTTGAACGGAAGAGCTTCGGCGAGGGGTGTGGGCAGCGGAAGACCTCTTGGGCGGAGCTGGTGGAGTTTGTGAAGGCGACGACATGGCCGTTCACGGTGAATACGCAGGAGACGTCTTCAACGGGCCGATCCTTCCCTTGATTCCTGTTAATCCCTTTGGCAAAGACGATGACGTCGCTGTCGTCGTCGGTGGAGTAGGAATCGTAAGCCAGTCGGTTCCACCGCATCATCTCCGCCTTTCGATCGGACCCAACAGAGACCAGACCCGTACCCGACGCGGCAGCGACGACCTGCGGCGTGCGGAAGGGCCGCAGGCGCCGGACGCTGGGGGGCATCTTGCAGATGAACCCGTGGCGGCGGGAGGAGGGGACCAGGCCTGTGTAGTTGGCGGGAGAGGTGGCGCCGTCGATGAAGACGCAGGTGAAGTTGGAGGCGGCCCGTCGGGGGTCGACGCCGGGTGGAAGGAGGACGAATACGTCCCAGTCGGGGAAGAGGACGGATTCGGCGGCAGGAGAGGGCGAGGGCAAGGGGTCGTGGATGATGAGGCGCTGGCTCACGAAAACGAGGTTGGGCTTGATGAGGGCGGCGGTCCTAGGATCCGATGGCAGAAGAGGACGAGAGACGGCGGCGAATTCTAGGGCGAGGTGGCAGCAGAATTTGGCGACGAAGAAGGTGACGAGGAGGGAGGGGAGGAGCGCCAGAAGCTTCCGGCGGTTCATCGTACCGCCGTCGGAGTTTGGAGAAAGACCGAGAGGTTTGCTTGTTGAAGGAAAACGGGGTTTTGAAGGGAGGGAAGGAATAGTTAGTAGCTGGATACAATTGACTCCATATTCTCTTTTTAAGGACGCTAAACACTCGGAAATGCACCCGCCTTACTGCGGGGCCCACCAAGAGAGACGAATAGAGGTCAAATGAACCGGAGGGGGATTATAACGACCTTTTAGTTACGATACTGAAAATGCTAATTCTAATCCACCTCCGCGTCGGAAATAGTTGGAATATTAAAAATATTCGGGTGGTTATACGTGGTCGCCGGCAAGTGGCAATAACGGAATTAATAAGACGCAACCCGATCATCTTCGAGCAAATAATATCGTTAAAAGATCTTGCACTTAGCTGTTGGCTAAATTTGACTTCCACGTGCACACGGCCAGAATATTTGTTAGTTTCGTCGTATTTTGACCGCCAAGAACATTCTTAATTTATCACAGTTATTCACTCTGCCTTCCATTAGATAAACTTGAGAATAATTCCAACATATATACCCAATACATACGGTGTTTATTATCACGAGGTGCAACACAAGTGGGAGCATGCCAAATGGAGGCGATTAATTGCTTAGTTTGTAGAGACAGCAACAAAGTGTACCACTGATCTGAGTATTATAGAATGAACGATGCTCAACTGCTAATCAGACGCCGAGTTTGCAGATCAGATCAAATGACAACGATAATGCCATATCGGTGTCGTCGCTATCGCATCCTTATCTTGTTTTGTAACGAATCATTAGCAACGAGCACATGTCGTGAATCCTCAACCGTTCTATATCGAAATCCAACGGAGGAGCTTGGTCCTCTCCACTGCAATCAAGGCTGCGTAATTGGCAACGGCATCACGCAAGTACCAACTAATTCAAGGGGCATACGTTAGTGTATGGAGCTATAAAAATCAATGTCACCATCTTGACGGTAAACGATCGAGATGTGATGCATTTTCCAAGCCAAAGTATATAGCTTGGGTCATAGAGAATCTGGATGTATGCATGCTGCTTTGTGCTTTCCTCTTATTCTTGGCTTGATGTGGGGAAAACAACCAGAGACACAAATGGAGGTATGGAACAAAAGCAAGTGCAGTAGTCATAATATATATTTAATTAAAGCATTTCTGTCGTTGCTGGTTGCTACTTGCTATAATCATAATTTGTTCCTCGTTAGTTCTGATGGACTTGCCTAATTGCATATTAGGATATCTATAACTCATATATGCTTGCATAAATAGAGCTTTCAATACTGTAATAAATGATGACATAGCTTTATGGACCTCCTTTAGTAGGGATGAGAATGGGCATGCCCAAAGCCCGATTGGGCTTCCAAATGGGTATGCCACATCATCATCCCTAAAATTCCTTCACAAATTCTAGAAAAATTTGTGAAGGAATTGTAGGGATGATGATGTGGCATGCCCATTTGGAAGCCCAATCGGGCTTTGGGCATGCCCATTCTCATCCCTATCCTTTAGGATGGTATAACACCGCTAGTCCTCCATCCAGTTCAATTCCTAGCTTGCGCTGAATTGGATTAGCATTTGTACATTTCTCACAGACTTGAGATGGCAACATGTATGCTTGTCTCATGATGATGTGGTGTTTGGTCAATCACGATAATTTTGGGCTAAAGATAAGATATGTGGCTTTAAGGAAGAATTTTCACTCAATGCTTTGTCGTAACTCTTAGGAAGAGCATCCCTATAACATGCTTTTAATAGCTTGCCTGGCTATGATACTTGGACTAGATGTTTGGACATGACATATTAGCATGGCTCTTGGGAAAAGATCTTGGATAAAGATGAATTATTTGTTGATTCTTGAGTTCAAGATCAATGTTGTTTTGATGATGATCAACATTATGTTGTGTGGCAATCATCTTTTATGTTTTAGTCTCAGTTATTTAACATTGCTTTTATCAAGGGGGAGGCAAAACATACAGTGTTGGGATGATGGACTCAAGGCATGGAGCAAAGGACATTGAAGCCATAAAGAATCAAGAAGAATATTGCATTTCATTTTATGTTTCTTTATGTATTTTGCTCCTTCTTTAGTAGAATACTTGTATATGCCTTGATTAGATGGACACACACACACATTTCCATGTCATTTTCCACTTTAAAGATCCCTAGGAACTTCCTAGAATCCATCCCAATATGTTGATTGATCAAAACACTCTAAATCATGTTTTTAGCCTTTCACTGGGCGTATGGAATACATTCACCAGACGCCTGGCGCACCCAACTTTGTGATAGCCAAATTCCCTAGGAAGTCCAGACGTCTAAAGTACAGTCACCAGGCATCTGTACAGTGGTCCAGAAGTCTGGTCGATGAATTCCAGAAGTCTGGTCAGTTGAGCCAATATTTCAGTCTCATTGTTTTCCGCAATCTGTCTTTCTGCAGTCAGTCTGTATTCAAACTACTCTCAGTTTCTCTGTGGTTGAAATTTCTTATTTATTCCAAATCCATTTGATTGAAGTTATCTTTTCAACGCATCTTGAATCGCCTCAATTGGAGTCCATTTGAGAAAGTTATGACAATTTTGGTGATCAAGTATCGTTCTGGACAGATTCTGTCAGATGTTGTCTAACGTCAGTCCAGTTGTCTGAACAGTGAACCAGGGCCTGGTCACCCTTTCCCAGGCGCTTGCTTGACCCCTAAAAACTAGCCGTTGGGTTTTTGGACTAGCCGTTTCTAGCCGTTTTTCTTGGCGTTTTGTGGCTATTTTGTGAGCTTATTTAAGCCAGTTTAAGGGGATATTTTGGTACCTCTCCACACATATTGAAAGCATTTTAGAGGGCAAACTACTAGAGAGAAGCTTACATTTTCACTTCATTTCTCTCATTTCTCTTTGAGCTCCTTCATGTTGATTTGAACTCCAAGCTCAAGGGAAGTTCAATAGGCATCAAGCTTACATCTAGCACTTGGACATCAATCTTTCTTTGTCTCTACAATTCACGGTTTGTAAGTATATCTAATCAAGGCAATAAGAAGATTGTATTTGTTTCTTTGTTTCATTTGAAACCTTACTCCTGGGTTGTGGGAGTCTTCTGGAAAGAGAGGTGTGATTCCCTTAGAATATGTATTACCCTTGGAATTGGGTTTGCTATCTTGGAAAAGATAGGCTCTTGGAAAAAAGTGACTCTTGGACAAGAGTGTGGCACTTGGAATAGTGCGTGTTGGTATCCTGGAAGGGATTTTGTATTTGTACTCCTGTAGTGGGAGAATTGTGTGCCTTGGAAAAGACTTGATCGTGGAATCCACGGAGTGCGATTGTAACATGGGACTAGGATACGTCTCGTTTGTTTGCAATTTGTTTTGACGTATCTCATTTATGTTGTTGTTGTTGAGCATATCGTTTTAATTTCCGCTGCGTTGTGCGTTTGATTTTAGTAACCTTTATTTACACATTTTTGCTTGCGTTTACATTATTCACTTCCCTCTAGTGTATTGTGTAGACACAGGTCCCCCAATATTATTATGATGGGTTCGCAGTTACGTTCCTTCATAGAGTTGACGGCGGCATCGTTAGATGGTCAGCATGCACATGGTGTGCAAGGGGTAGTGGTCTCTTGCGAGAGTCAAGGGGATGACGTCTCCCTTGAGATGGCTTGGGGACGGAGCCCCCAAATGATACATAGTATACCCTCAATGAGTTGGCAAGCTCACATTTTAGACTATAAGATTATGTGTAAATGTGGAAGGCTCGCAAGTTGAACCAATTCTCGTCTGTCTTTAGCACTTCATCGTGTAATGAGTGTGTGTGATAGAATGCATTGGTAAATGACTTGGTGCTCATTACTGATTGCGGCGTTTCACTAATCACGTGGTATTCAAGTCATCTACATATGTGGATGGCCCTATGTTATGAGCTTTTGGGTGTCACATATTAAATTAATGTTTGGTCTTGCACCAGAGAGGCACGCGAATATTGAGTGAGTGTCTATAAGAACTTTCATATGATTTTTATATCTTTGTAGAATTTTGATAAATACTTAGCTTGCTTGTGGACATGTGGGACAATTGAGCCTTTTATGGATGATCAATGTTACCAATGAGGCCTGTAGATGATGACATGCGAGGTGGAGATAGTAACAATCAATTGCACTCAACGCAACTAGGTATGAAGGAGTGAAATCATAAGGAGGTTTAGGGCACCCATGCTCACTGATGCATAGTGGGCAAGGGTACCCTGGCTCACACATGCCTGTGGGGCAGGGAGCCCCAGCTCTCCTACATTGGGGGTGTGGTACACAGCTTCCATGTGTAAAGGTGTAGATGCCATTTATGTGGGATTAAGAGCCTTAACATGTGGATGTGCATCAAGAGGAGAATGGAACACTTCAAACCAATCATCTCATTGGAGAAGAGACTAGATGTAATTCACACACATGGATTATGGTAGGGGGACCTAGCCCCCCCCCCCCCCCCCCCCCCCGAGGTGAGGGATTGGCTACCCCGGTCCTTTAGGGACAGTGGATGGGTGGGGTACCCTATCCCCTTTGGGATGTGAACTAATGTGCGTGCTCTCTTTACAGGAATATTCTTTGGAGCATGCTTGGAATGACCAGAAGAAGGTGGTAGGCTTCAAGGTGTTTAGCACTATGGCAAGGAGAATTATGATCATCCACACACTTTTCTTGGGGAGAGGTGTATCAACCCTTGTCATGTTCATATGATGGGGTGGTATGTGTGGGTGGCATATCAACCCTTGTGATGTTCATATGATGGGGGTGGTATGTGTGGGTGGTGTACCAACTACAGTCAATGTGTTTGGTATGAGAGTGTTGTACCGGGTTTTTGGATAAAAAAATAGCACTTTGGTTAATACCCATGATAGCACATGTACCACAATCGACACCATAATCTTTAAGTGTTTGTTTCATACGTGGTACTTGTACACATGCTAGAACTACTGCAATATATTCCGATTCTGTCGTAGAAAGAGATACCGAATTTTGTTTCTTGGAAAATCAAGATTGTAAGGACCGTCTATATCTTGAAATACTAACAACAAACACTTTAGTTGGGGGGGTGAATAAAGTAATGGCAATAATCGTATAATTAAAAATTAAACTTACAAACGAGGAATTATAAGTGAAAGAGGAATTTAAATAACACAATCAATCAAACGCTAACACACAGATTTTACACTGGTTTTCCAACTTGGGTACATCCAGCTACACCAAATATTCACTATAATCTTACACAAGGTAGTGACTACAATCTCAAAAAGTGATATGATCTCTCACAAAGAAAGTTCCAAACTCCTACAAAGAGAGAAAACTAACTCTCACAAAGAGAGTACCTAGCTCTCACAAAGAACGCAACTAACCCTCACAAAGAAAGTTAGGGGTAAACTCTCACAAAGAGAGAAACTAACTTTCACAAAGAAAGTTAGGGTTTCAAGAAACAAATGAAACAAATATACTCTTACATATGCCTTAATAAGATGAACTTGCTCAATATGAATGCAAGGCATGGAAGAGGATCTCCAAGTGATGAGATGAGCTTTATTGCACTTGGAGGATTTCCCTTAAGCTAGCTTCAATGCATGAAGAGGATTAGAGCTCTAATGAGGGAAATGAGAGATTAGGAGTGGCTTAATGAATCTCTAAGATATTCAATGTTAACCAAGAGTTCTAATAGAACTAACACATCTCCTATATATGAAAGCTATAATAACCCCTCAAAACCAAGCAAAAAGGCCAAATGAACAAATCTGTAACAGCTAGAATTTGGCAATTTACGACTCGGACAGGCGACTGATGAAGGAATATCAGTCGACTGATCACCGACTAGATTATTTCCAACGACTATAATCTGAGCTAGGAAAGTCGACTGTAGAAGACTGCACAGACGCCTGAATATACTTCAGCAGGTGGCTGTCATATGAGATGGAATGGAGCTGAGAAAATGCAACTTTTGTACTTGTGCATTCAGATAATTGATGACCAAAGTTCAGGCGCCTGAAGAATGATAGGCAACTGTAAACTCTACATCAGTCAACTGTCCCACAAGATGGAGTGATGAACAGAAATGACAAGCTACGCACATTGACACTCAGACAACTGAAGAACAAAGTTCACGCGCCTAATGTTAGACACGTGCCTATCAAATAAACGTCAGTCGCCTGTACCAAAAGTCAAGAAAAGAGTCAAGAAAATATGACTTGAGCTGTGCACAACAGTCGACTGTCGAAGAGTGGCCAGGCGCCTGGAGATCTCCCAGTCGCATGTCCTGCCTTTAGCAGGTTCTTATTGGAAGGCCAGAGACTCCAATTGAGTCTTTTGCTTGGGGAAACCTATTGGGTTGGAATATAATATGATCCTAAGTTTTACTAAGATGGTTATATGCATATGCATGAAAGACTAGACCATCTATCAAGGCATTACAAGATCCTATGACTCAAAAAGAGAAATGCAAGTAATAAAAATTACATGGATTACATTTTGCATCTCATAGAGTCTACGGCTTCAAGCTTTTGATGCCTTGATGCTCCCCAACATCTTCCAAGCTTTGGCACCTCTTGATGAGCTTCCCTTCTGTATGGTTTTCTGGGTCATTAGGGCTATAAAATCGACGTTCGGCCTAAGTCGGTCGGACTACGAAATCATAAAAGCTGCGGAAAACAGATCTTAAAACTATTTTAAGTCTAGCCCTAAAGAGTTAACCCTAGGTAGAATCTCTACTATCCCGGGGTTGCGTCTGACCAACCCCTAAGGATAGATTTATCAACATATTTGCAATTCTAAAAACATGTTTAATTAAACTACATACTTTCACTTTGTTTCTACAGAATACGAAGCGTCATTTTTAGCAACGTTTCTTTGTCTCTGAAGCGATGCCCTGCACTGCTTCTCTCGAGCCGAACCATGTCCCGAGGTGAGCAACACACTGTCACCGAGCCAACCATGTGCTAAAGAAAGTTTAACCTCGAGTGGATCATTCGTCAAGACTTTGAATCCGATTCGAACTCATTCGTAGCTTTGTTAGAGACCGATCAGGAGCAAGGGGAGAAGAGGGAATAATTTATTTAAGCTTAGATCCGAGCTTGCTCATGTTTAATGGAGCTACTCAGATCTGGAGCTTGTACAAGTTTCAAGGAGGGGGGTTGGCCCCTATTTATATTGTTGGGGTTTTGGCGGACCCCCAGAGCTCGGATCCGTATCCGTCCTAAGTCGGACGGACCACGGAGGCACAAAAGCGCAGCGGAAAACCAGAAATCAAAATTTCTACACTAGCTAAACTATTTAGCTAGGCTCTGGGGAGCCAGAACCTAGCCTGATCTATGCCGACTTGGAGTGGGTCTGACCACCCCAAAAAGGATCTACACTAAAGCGACTAATTAAAACTACACTAGAAAACGCTTAACCACATACCCGGAATCTTGGCCCTGGAGCAGGCAAGATGTACCGCACCGTCTTGAGAAGCTCCTCGTAGCTGAGCCGCGTTGACCCGATCTCCCTGAGCCGCCTCGCACCCTCGCACCGATCCGCCTGAGCTGCTTTCGCCTCCGAGCCGATCACACGCGGTAGAAAGTTTCACTTGAGAAGAACCTGCGTCTTAGACGTCCGGATCAGATCCAAACCCCCTTCGTAGTCGTGCTAGGACTACTCCGGAGAATAGGAAAATAGAGAGAGAGATTTAGTCGCCGATCGAGCTTGCTCTAAAAATCTGGAGCTACTCGATCGTTGACTAGTGTGTTTCAACGAGGAGAGTGCACCCCTATTTATATAGGGAGTGAGCACTCATCCTCTCGTTGCGGGCAATGTGGGACAATCCTTATGAAGAGAAAATTCATTTAAGCCATTTGGCTTAATTTCAACTTTAAAGTTAGCCTTTCATAAAGTCAAACTTTAACGAATTAATTCTCCTCACATACTAAACTTCAGACACCAAACAAGCTATCAATCAGAAAAGCTTGGAATGGTGAACGCGTAGGAACTGACGGTGACGAATTTCGACTTCGTTTGACCCCTCAAACAATTGCTCAAAGTTTAGCAATTTCTCAAAATTCGTAGCCGTCATTAGGGTTTCAAAAAACCCTAATTTTGACTTAAGTTGCGGGCGCACCCGCTAGGCTTAGCGGGCGCGCCCGCCCAAGGGAGCAAGGGCGGGCCGCCCGCCCGCTGCAAGCAGCGGGCGCTGGCCCGCTTCAAGCAGCGGGCCGCGCCCGCTTGCAGCGGGCACTGGCCCGCTGCGTGCAGCGGGCCGTGCCTGCTGCATCAGCGGGCGCTGGCCCGCTGTGCAGCGGGCGCCCGCCCGCTGTGCAGCGGGCGCCCGCCCGCTGCACACAGCGGGCCACGCCCGCTGCTGCAACGGGCCGCGCCCGCTGTGCAACGGACGTGCGCCCGTTGCAGTCAGCGGGCGTCGCCCGTTTTGCCTTTGCACATGGGCCTTTTGGCCCAGTGGGTCTAACCCACTTCCCCTTGAACTCTTTCTGCGTTTCTGGGCTCGTTTGAGCTCCGATTTGGACGCGGTTTGAACCTGTGTTTAGATCGGGACGATCCCGTCATCCAGGTAACCCTTTCCAACAAGTTTGTTCCTACTAAATTCGTCGTAACTAATTTACAACACGTTTAGTCAAAGTTAGCATCTAATGCAACGTTATGTCCCTATTGCTAATGCGACTAACTTTCACAACTTAACTTGTGAATATGATATTTCTCTCTATTCTATATTCCTATTACTAAGACACGAACACTCCTCGGTGTGAGACCCTACAGCCTGACCTTACTACAGGTTGGGGCTCGAAACCCCTAGACGACGGTCACTACGAGCAGTAGCTGTCGTCCCTGTTTCAGAGTCATGATAACGTGATCGACCCTTTGACAAAAGTATCATAGGGTTTGCATTGGCTGTGTCAGTGATGAATTCCGTTAGCTAAAATCCCTTCGTCAAGACTGTGTTATTGTTGGCCTAGGGTATGGTTTTCTGTCAACCCTATTAGACAACATTGGTCAGTGTACGGCGGTCTTTATTGTATACACGTTGTACTACTTGCAACGTACCCCAGCCGAGGATTAACATAAAGACCGTACTGAGCCTATAACACTAACTTCCCTTTAATGGAAGTGACGAATCCCATCTGAGTCACTTACTCACCTTGGGAGCTTCTGGTGCAGCCCAACCTAAGATCTTTCAGCAGGACTGGTCCTCGAAGCTAGATCATGGGTCTAAGCTATACCGTCCGCTCACAGGTTTGTACAGATGACTTCAGGTCTTAAGGATCAACTAACCTATCATCACCCTAGAGTTATTAAAGACAGATCATTAAAGTTAACCATTTAATAACTCTAACTTGGTCGTTCAGTGAACTCATTCTCCAATGAGCACCTGTGTCTCGTCTCCGACTTCACCAAGTCGAATGACTATGAGATCATCATTACCCGAAGGTAAGACGAAGACACAGTGATCTATCCGATGTGTCGGTATCCAGTTCTCGACACATCTACGATCACGAACCGTTTTAGACTTACGTTTCTTTTCGGTCTCTTACTTACTCATAATCGAGATCTCATCTAGATATGTAAGGGCCTAACTATAAGTCTATGGATATTATCTAAGTATATTAATACAAATGATTTTATACTTAGAATAATACGTACCATATACGGTATGAACAAGACGTATAATCAAGATAAATTGCCTTATGTGCATATATCTTCCTACATCTCCCACTTGCACTTAGGCTATTTATCTCGGTATCTCATACCGTTATAGCATATCAGTCACTATGACATTTGATATGGCAAACCTAAGAATGGTTCTACTAATAAGTATCTACAACGAATTTTAATGGATTGAAATTACATCTCTTGATCACACAGGGTTGATCTTTTGGAAAAATGATCTGGATCAATTTTCCTAACTTCGTATAGCTAACAGTTAGCTTATACGATTTAGATGTGGGGTCTAACATTTCCGTAAGTCAGTTCTAGCTCACTCCACTTTATTGTGTCAATATGTCAAGTACATATTTGACACCCTAAGTCTATATATATATACGATTAAATCAAAACAATTTTGACTTAATGATTTATATAGAAGATTCATTAAAGTGAAAAATCCTTTTTACTTAGTCCGAAAAACGGAACTAAGTATATGAACTTGCTCCCACTGACTTTAAGAATTACCTGGTCAAATTTCTTCAACATAATATCTAAATCATATTTAGATTTATGTGCAAAATTAACCATTTAGTAAGTGCCTCAGATGGAATGTACAAGTGTCAGATTCGGTTTGACGAATGAGTCAAGTCAAGATCGTTTTAAGGAATCTTGACATTGACTCGTTCAATCAAAACGTCCTGTACTGTACTTATTCCTTTAACCACATTTAGTATTAACTCTTTTAATAACTAAATGCAGATAATGCGTATTATTGTGACCGCACACAATTTATACGCCCCCTGGAACCTACATTTAACTACTGATTGACTTTTAACATTTAGTCAGCTCCAAAATCAATATTATCGAAGCTATACACCATTATTCGAAAATATACGCAACCATCACAGAAAAGCCACATCCACAGAATTTAAGCCAATTCAATTTCAATTGCAACAAACGAGACATCCATTCCAAAACAACGGGTTCATAAAAAGAACCTTAATTTGTTTATCAAAAATAAACCTTGAGTGCAAAGCACTCATTCATTGTTTTCGATCCTTAAAGATGATACATTTTATTCAAATAAGAAAAATATCATCTCCATCACGATCAGCGTCTCCAGAAGTCTTTGAGCGGTCCCAGCAGCAACTGTTGCTTTGATTGCCGACCGATCTCCATGCTTCTCCAATCTCCAGTTCTTATCAGCCACCTGTATACAGTACACAGATGTCTATAAGTGTCTCACACTATATGAATGGAAATAATTGTATTTAATTGAATTTTAATTTGTACCTGAGGTAGAGGCCTCAGTATGCCCCTTCTTCTTCTCTGCAAGATAGATCTTGCAGTTCCTCTTCCAGTGGCCAACCTTGTGGCAATGGAAGCACTCAGATTTCGACGGGGCCCCTTTGTTCTTCTTCTTCCCATTCTTAGCCTTCGCAGGTTGTGGGACCTGCCTCTTCTTCCCTTTGCCTTTCGGCTGGTCGGAAGTGGCAGAGCCAACAACCAGTGCAGTCGGCTTCTTCTCAATCTCCTCAAACTGCCGGAGCATATTGAGGAGACCAGGAAGATCCGTCTCAAGGCTGTTCATTATAAAGCCTGTTATAAAGGGCTTGAATTCGGGAGTTAAAGACTTTAGGATAATGTCCGTGGACATCTCATTGTCCAGGACAAATCCTAACTGGGCGGCGTCCTCTACGTACCCGATCATCTTGATAACATGATCTTGTACGGGTCCTGTCGTCATCTTCGTGCCCCAGAGGTTGCTAGTAGCTTCGAACTTGGCAGCTCTGGATCGCTTGCCATACAACTCTTGTGCATTAAGGAGTATGCTCTGAACATCCATATGTTCATGCTTCCTTTGCAGTTCGTTGGTCATTGAAGCTAGAGTAAGGCATCTTGCCTTCTCTGCATCCCTCTGGTACAACTTGAAGGCTTCTTTCTCTTCGTGGGTCGAATCCTCATCGGGCTTATCCGGAGCGTCCTCGAACAATATGTATCCAATCCCAGCTAGGGAAAGGACCAACTTAATGTTCCTTAGCCAGTCTTTGTAGTTGGTTCCATCCAGCACGTTCTTTTCTACCATGTATTTTAGACCTGAGTCCATTCTGCATTTTATAGATACTTTAGTTAGTATATGTTCGTAGTATAGTTTTAATGGTTTTAATAAAACTATATTCTCCCACTAAATTTATTTAAAGCCATAATAATAAACAATTTATTATAAACTAATATTTGTGAGAGAAGGATCCGACTACCCTTAGTCTGACAACCTTGAGTGTATCTCAACAAGTTGTCCGACTCTGCAGTCGGTAGACGAACTCGTCGTCAATCATATTTACTATGATTCCCTATCGATTTTTACCCCTAGTCATTTGTGATCATGAGTGTGCTCAACCGGATCACAATGGCTAGCCTAGTCGGACCCTTGTTTTCGTGTCTAGCCTGACTTGCCCCTTTGCTCGGTGTATGCACGACGCGCCGGTTTGGGTCAGGTCTTAGACTACATTCTTGGTTAGACTTACGCCGAAGCTCGAGGGATGAGACAACGGTTTCAGTCAGGTTAAGATGTCAATTAAGAAATCGGTTTCTATAAGATTGACATGTCACGGCTTGAGTGTAGCTCAACAACCGGAACATGTTTCTTACAGTTGCCAACTCCTAAAACAAGGAGGGCTACGATTTATCTTGAACAAGATTATTATCGTATTGACTTAGGTATAGTCGATGGACTTACATAGTCATGAATCGACTCCTTGCGGTCCAGCGGACGCGGCCAGGGAATTGACTAAGCCAGGACCACTTGTTACCCAGTCTAGCTAGGTTGGTCCAAAAACTTTAGCCAAGCACATTGACCGACATCATGATCCATTGAAGGAGTTGTCATCAATCTTATGTTTTCCAAACAACTAAATGGCTTTTAATTAAAAGAACTAGTTAATCCTTATCAATTAGTGGATCCTAAAATTCAAAATTTTTTAGATTGGTTGAACATCTTTTATTAAGTCCTTATCAACTATAAGGTTCTTCGTTCAACTGGTTACCCCAATCTAATTAGGATTTTAATAAAACAATTCAACATTGTCTTTTTATGAAAATCATTTAATTGAACGTTTTAATGAAATGATTTACAAAACAAAAGGGACTACCCTAATCTGGTATTAGGTTCGATGTTGTTTTGTTTTATCAAACATAGCATGTCACTGTCACATTTAAATTTCATCTTATAAAATATTAATGGCTAACCTAATAAGGTTTGTGAATACGTTATTCAACATGAAATGTAACAACTAACTTTATCCGCATAAAAAGAAAGTTTCATTTTAGTGACATATAAAATGTATTTGCAAGTTTAAAATTATCTATATAATACAAACATGCAAATATAAATTTTAACACTTAAAATTAAAGATTAAAATTTTAAAGCCTTCATAAAAAAAAATTTTATCGCATAAAACTAGGTCGTTCAAAATTATCTAATAATTTTAAACCTAGGCCTTTAAAATTTTAACCTTATTTCAAAAAAAATTATCACATAAAAATTTTAGAAACATTTATGTAATAAAAAGAAATTAATTTATGTTTCATCTCATGAAATAAAATCATTTCTATACTTACATATTTTAAAATAATTTTAAAACTCTTTTAAAACTTTTAGAAACCTTTTTAGAAGCTTTCAAATAAAGTTTTTTTAAAGATCTCTAACTTTATGTAACTAAAGAAAAATTCTTAAATTTCAAAAATAAAATCTTTCTAAAGTTTACATAAACTTTAAACACTCTTTTAAAAAAATTTTAATGTTTCATAAAAATTTTATAAAGCATTTAAAACAAAGGAGACTACTTTTAGATTTATCGCATAAAAATAATTTGCCCCAAAATTAAAATAAATTTCTGTGTTGCAAAATTAATTTTTGAAACACAAAAATATTTTCAAAACTAATTTAACATAAAGCTAAAAAAATTTTGCATATTAAAGCTAAGCATTTTTAACGATTAAAAAAAGTCGCTATAGTAGATCTATAGCATAACCTGGGCTTTGATACCACTGTTGGGGTTTTGGCGGACCCTCAGAGCTCGGATCCGTATCCGTCCTAAGTCGGACGGACCACGGAGGCACAAAAGCGCAGCGGAAAACCAGAAATCAAAATTTCTACACTAGCTAAACTATTTAGCTAGGCTCTGGGGAGCCAGAACCTAGCCCGATCTATGCCGACTTGGAGTGGGTCTGACCACCCCAAGAAGGATCTACACTAAAGCGACTAATTAAAACTACACTAGAAAACGCTTAACCACATACCCAGAATCTTGGCCCTGGAGCAGGCAAGATGTACCGCACCGTCTTGAGAAGCTCCTCGTAGCCGAGCCGCGTTGACCCGATCTCCCTGAGCCGCCTCGCACCCTCGCACCGATCCGCCCGAGCTGCTTTCGCCTCCGAGCCGATCACACGCGGTAGAAAGTTTCACTTGAGAAGAACCCGCGTCTTAGACGTCCGGATCAGATCCAAACCCCCTTCGTAGTCGTGCTAGGACTACTCCGGAGAATAGGAAAATAGAGAGAGAGATTTAGTCGCCGATCGAGCTTGCTCTAAAAATCTGGAGCTACTCGATCGTTGACTGGTGTGTTTCAACGAGAAGAGTGCACCCCTATTTATATAGGGAGTGAGCACTCATCCTCTCGTTGCGGGCAATGTGGGACAATCCTTATGAAGAGAAAATTCATTTAAGCCATTTGGCTTAATTTCAACTTTAAAGTTAGCCTTTCACAAAGTCAAACTTTAACGAATTAATTCTCCTCACATACTAAACTTCAGACACCAAACAAGCTATC